>MKEJ01084133.1:0-11508 GCA_001753735.1 Embelia ribes | reverse complement strand
AATCTGGTGTGGATGCTCTAAATGTGATTCCATTTTTTTTAGCATTAGAGCAGAAGTACACAGAATACAATATTCAAAAGATGCCTTTCATATAAATTTTCATGCAAAATGAATTTATGCAACACCCCGAAAATTGTGAAATTAGGCCTTGGCAGTCTTCTGGTATTGAAATCAGTTGATTAGCCAAATCAGTCGATTGATACAAGCGGTGATAGTTTTTAAAAATAGGACCGGTGTCCCTTAAGTGGTGAAACTCCAGCACAAACACCCTCATATAGGTGTATACACATCATAACACCTTTTTCCAGCAAGCATAGAGAGAGAAAAAGAAGAGAGATAGAGGAGAATTGAGGGAAAAGGCCTAATTTTGCTCGGTTTGAGCTTGTACATGCAGCATTTGAGCGTTGTAATCGACTTTTACGGCATTTTGACGTCAATTTGATTAAGTGACCCGACTCCTCTTGAGCTTATCACTGAGTTTGGACGTAAATCAAAGTTGTTGATATATAAACAAGTTCAATTTCAGTATAATAATGGTATTTTTGTATGAACAACTTTTATTTCGACGAAATTATGCTTTTCTCACCAAGGCCAGCCATGCATGTGGAATAAATAGCCCTTATGAACTTTCATAATCCTTATGTAAGTATCAAAACCTTGTTTAATAGCTGAAAACGATGATTTTTCATAAAAACAAAAAAGATTAGCGACCGGTCTGTTGAATTAGTCGACTAATATGACCGGGCAAAACTAAAACTGAAACTACATGTATATATTTTCAGCTTTAAACCCCTTTTTGAGGCCTGAAGACAAGATATTGGACACTACCCTGTAACTGCAACATTTTGTGTGTGAAAAATTAGAAATTTCAACTTATAAATCACGAAAAAACTACTAGGTACGGGCAATAAGCCCTACGATAGGTAATGCATTAAATTGTGTGCTACTGGGTGTTAGTTGTTGTGCATATAATATTCCTTGTCATAGGAAATTATGTCATGTGGTGGTTGTGTGTGTATAATGTGTGAAAAAGGATGTAATGAACATTGGTGTTAAACTTGACGTAAAAACTCTAAGAAATTAATTAGTGATTAAAACATTTGTGAAAAGATGTGATGATGACCCTGAGGTGTGGCGAAGATGCATGTATGTGTGTGCATAGTAATATTTGTTGGGAAACATTGTGTGGTAGAAGATAATCTATTGAGGGCAAAACATAAGATTTTTGGGCCGTGTCAAGCCATTTGGCATTGACAGACAAAAATTTAGAGCCACTTCAGTCTAAATTGTGATTTGAAAACCCTCATGGATTACTTAGTTGACTTCGGGGGTCCATGGTGGGATCCCCTATGCGTATTGAAATTTAGCCGGTTTCACAGAGGCTCTGGGTGTGGAAGGGCAACCACCAAGATTTTTGTGCACAAAATCTCAAGGAACTTGTGCTCTCGAGTGTGTGACGATGCGTGCATCTCGATGAATGACTCAAAGTGCTTGTATGTTGATGCATGATTACGTCGCGTGGCATAGTTTGGCATTGATACGATGTAAGATGCATTGTGTTCCCCCATGCCTTACATATTGTTTGGAATATTGTTCAACTAATTCCGTCTATTCTTTGTTTACCAAATGCCAGATTACGAAGATGTTTCTCCAAGTGTTTATGTAATTATATTCAAGGTGGGGATCAAGGCAGCTCCCCAATAGAGCATGAATGTTTAAATATCATTGGTGATAGTTGTTAAAGGCTGATAGTTGCTGTTTTATTCGGTTTGAAAGATTTAATCATGTTTTTGCATAATGTGTCGAGCCATTTTTATAGAAGTGTTCGTATCCTTGATCCTCGTACTTTGTAAAAACACCAATATAATATAGTAGCATTAACGTGTTTAGTTTGATATATGTGCATGGCAATAAGTTGGACATTCTAAGTAGTTTTGGCTACGGTCCGTGTAAAATTATATACTAGTTTTCTAAAATCTCACGTGCCCAAGGTCCTTGGATTCCAAGGGCACCATAATTTATCGCAACGCCAGTTTGATATCCATGCATGGCAAAAAGTTGGACATTGGTAGCTTTGACTGTAGTCTGTCTAAAATTATATACTATTTTTCTAAAATTTCACGTGCCTGACGTCTTTGGATTCCAGGGGCGTGACGATTTATGACAATTCTCGGCTTGCTCCCTTGGAATTTTGGAATCTGCAAATAACTTTGAATTTGTACATCTCATTTGAGTTTTGGGGTAATCGGAATCAAATAGGGTTCCAAAATAAGAATTTATTGTCTTTCAACAACAATTCCACGAACATTCAGCGCCAAAAATGTTGCCATAATAGTTTTTGCTCCATTTGTGGCAATGAGGCGAATATTCAGCTGTATAAGCAAAAGCGGCTCCATCACCTTTTTATTCCCTATATATTATGACAGCATACCGTTACACTGATACAGAATCGAATTCTCGGCAAAGCGACGAAAATAAAAGAAGAAAAAATAATAAAAACTCAAAAGCTCATTCGCTTTTTAAGCCCTGGGACTGAGATTGAACTTGACCCTCTGCGAGACTCTTAAATAGAGGACATGTTTGCACCTTCTCTTGAACAAGGGAGATCGAAAGCAAGCACATCCTAATAAAGGGCAAGCAAAAATATACAAAAACCAGAAAAGGACTTAACTAGGGATCCTCAGCTTCGAGGTACTGGGAGTGAGAGGCTGCAAGGAGAGAGGCTCCAATTCCTGAACCATCATTGGAGTGAACAATAACGACTGTTTCAGAAGCTTCTCCTAACAACTCCTTTAGAGTGTTCTCCATAGCAATGCTGAACTTCGCGTAGTGCTCGTAGAGCCCACCATCCAACGCTATCACTGATTTGACGTTTTCACCCTCCTTGACTCTGTCCCTACCCAATTTCTTGAGGATTCCGAGGATACCAGCAGCGGAGAGGCGGGCCCCACGGATGGCGATGATCTCACATAGCTCAACAATGACTTTTCTCATTTTCAGCGACGTGTTAGATATCTTGATGGAAATTAGGCACAGAGTAATTACTATTTACCATTTGAAACTAAAAGCAAGTATTGTCCGAAAAAACTGAAAGACTATAGTGATTGTTCCCAAAAACAATTTTCCCAATTTGTTTCCCTAGACTCATCCCAGTTTTTGAAATCTATAAAGGCTGTTTTTTGTTTCCCAATTAAAGTAGTTTCTATCAGTCGGAATTCAGAACACGGCGATGTTTTCAGAAGTTTCATTGGGAAAAAGATTGAAAGCTTGAAAAGAAAAATCTAACCAACCAAACTAGTTTAAAGTTGCACCTCTAAGATATCCTTCAATTTGCTCCCAACTACTTTGAGGTCAGAAGAAGTGTCGTGATGCATCGCAGACATGTGAGGGGTCCTGACATGATTGAGTTCATTAAATTAGACACTCATAAGCACTAATACTCACGAATTGTGAGTATGCACAAATGACATACAACATGACATTCATGCAAATCTGCTAACACTTATCTAATCAGATCAGTACCCCAACTATCAATTAGCTAGTGTTCGCAGATTTAGCCGTCATGCATGCTCTTACTCCGAGTCATTATTACTTCAAGAGGAGAGAACACTTTATGCAATACATGTTCTCACTCAAGTCATTATTACTCGAGAGACCATTTATAAAGTATTCAAAGGTAGGATGTACCTTAATATGAACGGGACTTTCAATTTTGGGGGTACGGTATCACCAAAAAAGGCAGCTTCTTCAGCCATCTTTAGAAGAACTCTTCGTAAAATTTCACCCAAGTACATGCCAGAAATAATCTTCTCAAAAATCTACCCAAGTTGATTCGAAAGTTGATTCAGATACTATCACAAAATTAACAAAGTAGTTCTAAGTATTGATTTGGAAACACTAACAACCTGTTCCCCAGGATTTAAACTCTCGTTATCCATTGCTTGGTCATACTCTATAAGTGGAAGATGTGATGAGCGGAAATTACCCCACTCCATATTGATAACCTTGAAAGAGCAAATGTAAATCCATCATTAGGTTAACGAAACTGAATGACAGGGAAAGATAATAAATAGACACAAGAAGTTAACTAAAAGAATATAAAATATATATATATTAAAATTATATACATATATATCAACTTAGCATAATAAAAATTGTTAAAATTATATATATATATATATATATATCAACTTACCGTAACATAAATTATTAAAGTTAAATTTCATATAAGATCAAGCACAATTCCAAAATATTTATATATATTTTCGCATAAATAAAAAATAACTTATCATAATAGAAATTACTAAAATTATATTCAAGAATCAAAATACTGTCAGTAAATAAATATTTTTAATAAATTGATTTCTACCCATCTAAGATTCTCCATAAATTTTTAAACTATTATTCTAATCAATATTAATTTTTTAAAATATTTCACAGTAAGATTTTCACATACCTAAAATTAACCCAAGTAGACATTATTTTTTCATAAAAATATTATCTTAGTATAAATCTTATCAATCAATCTTCTATAAATTTATAAATCACTAGAAAAAAAAGGAAGAAATACAAAAAGATGTCATATCAAAAAATAAATAATCAAAACTAATTTAAGAAAATAATTAAAATTAATATGATACAATACACGCAACCCGCGCATCGCACAGGCCGCACTCTAGTATCTATAAAACTAAATGAATGTAAGCAACTCATATATTCTACTAACATAAGGTAGCAAAAAAAGTGAAAAATGCTAACCATCTCTCCTGATTCAGGTAGTGGACCTTGCCATTTGGGAATTGCTTGTGCTCGCATTTGTTCCAGTACCCAATATCACAGCAGCGATAACGTCTGGGTTGTTATATCTTCCTCCTGCTAGTGTTCCGATGGTATCATTGACCTGCACCAGTTCACTAAGTTAAGGAGTGTGTTCACAAAGTAGTTAAGACTCATACCCATCATCATGAGCAATATCGAGAGCCAGCACTGAAATTTTAGACAATTACTAGCAAGAATCAAGTAGACATCCGAACATAAGAAACAAAAATTTACCAAGGCAGTTACACGCATATCAAGAGCAATGTTCTCCATAGCTTTCGTAAGCTCTGCGACAACATCTTGTCCAACCTATAGAGAGAGAGAGAGAAAGACAATCATTAGTAAACAAGAAAGATAATAGAAAATCATCGAAAGAAGGATTCTTTGTAGGCTGGGTTAACAATGCTGACATAGGCAACAAAAGAATCATCCTTTCGATCAACAACTCTAATTCCTGAAACCTTTTCTGTTAAGCCAATTCCTAAAGCATGCTTAAATAAGAAGAAACAATTATACACTCTTAAGCCTGATGCCTAAAAATAAAAGAAACAAATGTACAAAAAAAGCAAAAATATACTATCAATCTCAACCAGAAGTACCTATAAACAACTAATTATCAACTTATTTCCTTTTTAATGTCAATTTATTTCCCACCAGATCAACAAATTCAGGCTAATTAACACAAAGACTAACCCTGTTAGGGACACAGACACACAAGAAAAGGTATATAAAAAATGAGACTAACTGCATCTTCTATAGAGAAGCCCTTTGTCCATTTCATTATAGACCCTGATGAAATTGATGTCTGCTGCACTGGGAATGAGAAGGTGAATCCCAGCTCCCTTTTTCTACCAGGAGGAAGCTTAAAATCATCGGGTTCTGTATCGACAAATTTCTTGAGCGCTTCGGCGATGAAACCAAATAATGCCTGAAATCACCATAATCACAGGTTATATAAACAAGAGAATCAAATTCCACGCGAAAAAGGAAAACATAAGATATATATGTTGCAAGAACGAAAAATGGAGGGATTGTGTAGATACCTTTGAACTGCCAATCATAAGATGAGGCGGAATTGAAACTTCTTCAAATTCTTGTTTGACAACACGCTTGTCTTTCCCGCCTAATTGTACACGCAGGACGCGGAAGTTTGTGCCGCCAAGATCAAGGGCATAAAACAAACCGTACTCATCTCTGCAAAAGACAACAGCACGCTCAGCTGTGGGATTCTATAAACAAAAAAATAATATAATTAGCATATTGCTTAGGTACACAAAACAATGCAGCACTAATCTCTTCTCTAACCTAGCCAGTTCAACATACTTATTTATTTGTCAATTGTTTCATCCCTACAACCCATAATATTCAACGTGGCCCTAACCTAGCCTCAATTTTTTCATCCCTAAAACTTATAAAATGCATTGACATTTTTTTTCCCCTTGAAAGCCATAAGACAATTGAATTCAACAAATAAATAAATAACATGAAAACAATCCCGCAAACAAACAAGAAGAAGAAAATATAAAGATAGGTCACCACATGCCTCCTTGTAGTTATCTGGTTTGCGAATAGAAAGAAATTTTTAAAACTAAAACGAAACAAACAAATTTTAGACCAAAATGCAAGACGGAATGGCAAATCATGGTACAACCATCAATGATCACGCACACAAACTCGATTCACAAGCTATAACAAAATCTAATGATGAATGATGTATGACCAAGAAATGCCTTGAAACATATCAGCCTACACCAACAAGATAGTTTTGATGTGCATCAGCAACAGATAACAATCTATGATCGATTTTCCTTTGTACACAGCACATAAAAATCATATACAGCATACTACATCAGAAGAGAAATAATGAGGCCACTTCTCAATATACTTATTCATTGCCACTTCTCAGAGCAATGGAAACAAGGAAGTTTAACTCACATAATAACTAGTACCAGTAACTCAAAATCATACTCAACATACTATATCACAAGAGAAATAATAGACAATAGCATATTGCATATGACCACGTGTCTTCTACTTATAGCAGGCTTCTTTTCCTAGTGGAATCGGACCATTACTGATTAGCCTGGATTTAACAGTTCAAAGTTGGTTGGACCTAGGTTACAACCATAATTAATTATCAAATTTTATGAATGTGCTACCGAGCGATTAACCCATTGTCTGGCCCACTTTTTGTCACACAACACAGAACACTTTTTGAGTGATCAGAATCACAACCAGTAACCCATCAAAAGATAATGATAAGGAAAAGGAAGAAGTACATAACTCCGAAGTAAAAAGTGAAATGAACAGAGAAAAATGTAGGCTTCTCTAATCATAATAATCTCATATACCAAATAGAATCTCAACATTCAACAACTAGTCAAATACATTCACAGCCCAAGATGCCTTTCCTGCCCAAAATAATATGCTCTTTTGAGAGAAGATTCAGTTAAACATCTAAGCTTGTTGGCGATTTCCACGCAATGGCCACCAAAGTGCTGATGTTTGTTATTCTTTTTCAATATTGGATAGCAAACGACCTACTAAAAAATATCAGATTTCCGAGATAAGTCCCTTTCAAGGAACTATGTAAACATGTAGCAGAAAAACTAAATTGATGAAAAAAGAAGAATATATTTCCAATACTTGAATGCATAATCGAACGCAGTACTTGTAAGGCCCTACTAATTATTTTAAGATTTATAAACGTGAAACGATATGTTTAACAATGTAACGAGTGTTGAGGAGATATTTGGTTAGTTTAGAATTTAAAACGATGTGAAGTAACTTTTCTGAATAACAATTTACGAACAACAGTTCGAGATTTTAGGCATAACTCATAAACCGTAAATCCGATTTAGGTCTATAATATATGGTTGGAAAGATATTTCAATTTTCTACGACTTTCGTGTTTTGACCAAAACCCAATTCGAGGAGGAATAAGGTGCAAAATCTGCTTTTCTGCACCAGGTTGTATTTCAGGGAGTTGGATGGATTGAATGTCAATCGAAAAGTGAACAAGCTAACCTGAGATGTTCGATTGATCCATCCAACTATTAAAATTCTGAATTTTATATTTTCACGAAGGGCGAAATAAACACAATTGTTATGATAAAAATACAAACAGAATAGGCGAAAAGAAGAGAGAGAGTGATTCTTAGGGAAAATATCATCAAATTCAACGAGGTTACTCATCCCGATTATCAATCTAAGATTGGATTAATGTTCTTCCCTTCGTTCTCTATCACGTGAGGTAAGAATTTATCACGTAGAGTCTATTTTGTGGAAACCCTAGTTCATCATATGTCGAGTAGATGATTAATTGATGTTGGTATATGCGAATAGTGATTGATTTCTCGTAAATTCCTCGTAGGTGATCTTGAAATTGGTGATGATTCTGGTAGAGGCGGAAGTTAGGGTTTCTCATTGAGCTTTTCGAGGAGTTGCGCACTAAATCCCAAATATGGTTGGAATTACTGTCTTTGTGATTAGAACGACAAGTTGTTATATTTCTTTTTATGTGTGTGATGTATTTGTTTATGTTCCCTATTTGTGTGAAAGAGCTACATATTATTGGGTGATTACTAGAATTAAGCATGAGCATAAGACGAGTTATTATGATGTAGAAACGAGTTTTGAACAATGAAAACTAAATGTGTTTAACTTTTAGAGGGTGTTGTGGAATGGCCCTATTACGCTATACTTTAAAATCATTACGCATAAAGTCATAGGAAGATGGTATGCCTCATAGTGTCAATATGTAATAAACCGTGTAATTGAGAATTTTGTATAAAGTTGTTATGTCTTATGATGTTTTATTTTGTAGAGTAAAACATGTTCAGTTATGTAGCATAATTACTTGAGATTCCAAGTTCGCAAATTCAGTAAGTCTTACCGCCTGTTTTGGTTATTTGTTCTTGTATACCCCAAGCAGGTACATCTATTAGTGGACTACGTATGCAAGAATCGAAGTTGTGTCGAATCTCACTCAGGTAGCGGAGTTGTGTTCATTATTTTTCTAATGTTAATTGTCTTTCTTTTCAAGCTGTAGGTCATCGAGTCAATATGATATTTTGAGATGTTAGTGTTTTCAAATAAATGGACAAACCATTTTAGTCAGAAGTTGATGTTATGCACTAATTATTGAGACATTATGTCAATTGAGATTTATTTATTTCCTTTATGTGCAATGTTGTAAAAGTAACGTGCTCGGGAAGTGTTGTGAATTCTGGGGCATTACAGTACTGGATAAAACAAATAACAATTGGAAATTATTATAGATCAACAACCCATTTACCATACAACATTAGGAATTCAATGAACTGAACTGTTTGGATGTGGAATTCACTCAATAAAAAGTAAATGAACAAAGCTTGACCAGCGAGAAAAACTTGTTAGCTTAAGAAATAAATACATTCCAGACCAAAACAAAAGGTTTTTATCCAAGATCCACCCTTTCATACCAAAACAATAAATCAAACAGTTATCCGTAACTAGAAATCAGCAAAATGTCTTGTATATATGCTTATACAGCCACAAAGACCAGCTTCTTTCCAATGGGAATCTGCTTTCTGAGAATAAAGTTTCAGTTAAACCATCTAAGCTGGTGTCGCTATAAAATGACCACAGTAATGTCACTATAATTGTCAAAGTTTATTCTTATTTTCCTATATTGGAAAGCAAACAATCCTCCGAACAAGATCAAATATTCTAATAGGCCCCATTTTGTTTTTAATGAACTAGCTGTCAACCAGTGGCAGAAAAAGTGTATATAAAAACAGGAATCTATAATATTTCATCAGTACTTAATTATAACCAACATGGATGGGAAATAATACAGATTAATAACACTTTAACATACAAAATTAGGAATTCCTTGGACTCATGCAGTTTCAACACAAAATTCACTCTTTGATAAATACTTACTTATCAGCAGCCACAAGACCAAAAATACAAGATCACAAAACCAAGCCAATAAAAAAATCAAAAGCTACATGGCAAAATCCAATCCAGAATTCTAGAATTTGATTCAAGTTCCACTCTTTCACATCAAAACAGTAAATCAAACAAAAATCCATTCTCAGGAATTAGCAAAATGCCCAGCCCAAGACCTGCTTTTTCCCAATAGGAACATGCTTTTGAGAAGAGAGTTTCAGTTAAACCATCTAAGCTGCAATACAATGGCCACCATAAAGTCATTACAAACGATCAAATCTATTCCTCTTTTCCAAAAGGCAATGGTGGATACCAAATAATTCAATCGAAAAACAGATCACAATTTCAAAAAATAGACACCTTTTCTTGAACAAGGCATAGGCATCACCGTGTGGCACAAAAAATAAACCCGAACATTTAATCAATAATAGCACACACTGTACCGTTATTTTTTATTTTTTTTTAATAATCGCGCACACTATACTAATTACAAGTTTACAACTAATGAAAACTGGAAGAAAACGAATAAAGATCAATAACCTTTTTACATAAAAACAGTATAACACTATCAGATCACCGGACAAATCCTATCAATAAAAATTTCATACTCACAATATTTGGCTAAATAAAAAGAGTAAATTTCAATCCTAAACCCAAGGATTTGATTAAAGCTCTACTCTTTGACATAAATGCTATCATAATTTTGGGTAACCCTCCGATCACTGTATCTCATGTGATTCAATCCCTAAAAAGTTAGTTATCACCTTTAAGTAATGTTCATACCCACTACCGTTTTTCATTTTAGGGGATAATGGTGGTGTCATTCCCCAAATTTCAGTCTCTAACTTAGAGTTTGAGGTATATGGATCAAAAACAGTGATTGTAAGTGGATAATCTGGGAGACAGCCCCCATAATTTTAGCTAAAAATAACAAAATTAAAACTCAATCCAAAACACAAGACTTTGATTAAATTTCCAATCTTTCACACGAAAAACAATAAATCAAACACTAATCCACCAATAGCAATGGGCAAACCGCACATGTATACGCGCGCGTGCACACACAAACACATATACATACATATATATATATGTAAGTAAACCTTACCCGGTGGGGAGGTTATCGACGTAGCTGATAATCATCTTGAGCTTGCTGCCGCCCTCGGAGGCGAGTCCGGCGTGCATCTCCACCGTCATGGCGTCGGCCACCAGCCGGAGCTTCCATGTGGTGGTCCCACACCTCTCCTCCAGCTCCCTCACTATCTCCAACGCCCGGGCCCACCTCCCCGAGCTCCTCATCCTCCTCCGCACCACCACCGTCGCCACCGCGCACGCCGCCGCTGCACATACCACCGTCGCGCACACCACCACCTCCTTCCCCATAATCTCTCTCTCTCTCTCTCTCTCTCTCTCTCTGTGATTGGATCTGGGTCTTTTCTCTTCTTTTTTCTTCTGTCTGAGGAAAAAGGGAAATGGGTGGAAATTGAGAAAGCGAGGTTACGGTAGTATTTTGTTTAGTGTTGGGTGGATACAATTATTGGATAATGATACTACTCTACAATTTATTCAAGAAATTAAATTACACGAATATCTATCTGTCACAATTTTTTCTAATATATAGTATTATATTTTTTTCGTCCCAAAATTATTATCTTTATTTCTCTGTTAGGATGTCTGAAATTAAGTACTCTTTCTAAAAATAAATGCCATTAAATGCTATAAATTTTCTAAATTGTTTCTCAATATTTACTAGTT
>MKEJ01084112.1:0-17200 GCA_001753735.1 Embelia ribes | reverse complement strand
TTTTATCTTTCTTTGGTTCAAATTAGTAACTAAAATAGTTGTGATTTTGCAATAATAAAAAGAGTATTTTTGGATTGTAAAATAGAGGAACTTTTAGAACTCTTCATATTTTTATAATAAAATTAAATAGCATAGAGAAGTAAATTTAGGAAATGACAATGTGTACTTGAAGGAAAAGGAAATGCCCTAAGTGATTATTTGAAGGAGAAGGAAACCAGTTTGGATAATTACAGTTTGGAACCCAATGTTTCAGAGGATTACAGATTGATTCACAAAGTTTGAGGTAATATTAAAATTGATCCCAGTTCTCCAAAAATTCAGTTTTATACCCCAAAGTTTCAGGTTCTCTTTGTTTAGCCCACAGAGTTTGGAATATCCATAGTTTCGCCCCACTTGATTTGAAATTTTTTAGCATGACCCCAGAATTTTCTGTAATTTACAAGATACCCCCGATGTTCCTTAAATTTCAGATCTGACTGACAATAAAAATAAAAATATTCTAGTGGGGAGAATGTTACGCCTCTAGATTATGACATTTTTTCGGATGATGAGGTGATGTTAAAAAAATATTTTTGATATAAACTATATTTTTTTTCAAGACCAGTAATGCTAACAAAAATATAGTTTTTGAAAGAATATTTCTAAGTCATCACCGAATATTTGTGATCCTTTTTAGGAGGAGACATTAGATAATTACAAGGGTGTGGACTTCAAGATCTAAGAAAATTTTACTAAGTAATCACTTAACCTTTTTGGAGTCAATTTTGGAAAAAGTTGTTAACATTTCCAATTTGATGATATTTAAGAAAATATTGGACACGCAGAGTATTTCATTTTATAAGTTTTGTGGTGCTCAATGTCATGAGAATTTACAAGTTGCGACCCGCAATATCGCTGAAGGTGTTAAGTTGTGGGCAAGAATATTTAGTCGGATACCAAAATTCCGGCATCGCTGTTTGAAGGGTTGGAGAAGTTTGGTTAAGTTTTGATTATTTAATCAAAAGTAACCACCATATTGGAGAGAGGTTAAGAAGGGATTTTGATCCAAGCTTATTTGAGGATTATCCTAGGGTTTTAAGGTGATCATGGAAGTTTTGATTATTATCGGGACTCATTGATAGACATCGTATTTGGCTTATGGGCAATTGTGCGGCTTGTGGTACTCTATTTCTTTTTGTAATATTGATTCTTGTACTCTGATGGAACCGAGCAAACCTTATGTTTATTCGATACTTTATTTTTGTTGCGTGTCCGTCTTTTTAATTTCTAAAATGAACTAGGGTAGTTGTTAGTTATGTATTAGTGGTTAATGGAAAATTAGTGGGTAGTTAGCAAATTGTGTATGTATATCTCTATGTATTTGGTTGTTTTTTTGTTATGTATGAAATGAAATATAAATTGGGTTTTCCTATTTGTTCTCTTAACAGCGTGAGTTAATAATATTTGGTCGTTCGTGTACCGTGACTACGATAAAGTTTAGCGGTTCCATCATTCTCTTTTGTTTTTATTGTGATTTCTTATTGTGTACGAGTGACTTCGTATACATTGATATATTGAAAAAAGTTAATGAATTATATGCTTTAAGGTTTTTTTCTCAATTTGGATTTTTTGCATAAAATTGCTTGTATCGTTAACTTACGATTCTTTGTGTTGATTTGGCAAACTTGGATATTATTGTGATTATTTCAATTTCTTTCGATGAGTGTTGGAATTTGTGCTTTGTTTGTGCACGCCGAACCCAACAATATTGAAATAAAAAAATAGCAGCCTTTCAAGTTTGGTTTATAATCTCAAGTGAAATGAATAGTTGATAAATGGAAAAGAAAAAATTAACATTTACAAACAACATAAACGAACAATTATCAAAGTTTATAAAGATGGGAATGAATTACTAGAAGCGATTACAAACTTAGATAATGAAGTCCAAAAAAAAAAACCTTAGAATATTCAATTTTAGCATTTGAAATATGAGAGATTGATTCAAAAGTTGGAATCAACAATGTAAAGTCACGAGAATAGAATCAAAAGAAGCTAAAATTATAATCAAACTGTAGTAATGGATCAAGACTTCAGATTGGTTATCATATGTTGTTTTAGGTCAAAGATAGTGTGTATGTGATACCTTGACTAGGGATTTGATGGAAATTTGTTTTTATTTGATATAAGAACTTTGTGACTAGATAAAGATGTCTGAGACTTATTAATATGTATGAGAAACATGGGGTTGCCTACAGTTTGAGGGGTATCTTGTTTGTTCTCATATATACTGGGGTTTTCTCATAGTTTATTATTCCCCTAAATCTTGAATATAAGTGTCTTGTACAATGGAAATTCCCAACTTTTTGGTGGGCGAAAATATATTCTAGTTAGGTGAAGAATGATTTCAATGAAGACAATTTTGGGCAAAAGAAACTTTCTTTGATCAAAATTATTCGGAGTGAAGTGGTTTCACACAACACTAAATTAGGAATTTTTTTATGGTATCAAGTGGATGTTGATTTGTGCATTATAATTATACTTTTTTATTGTATTTAAATAAATAACCGATAACGTAACCTTAGAAAATAGGTGAACCTCGTTAAAAAATATTGTAGTGTTTTTTTATTATTTCACGTGCTTCTAAGTTGTAATTGTGTTTTGCTTATTTTCGTTTTGGTTATGCACATCTACATGTTATATTTCTGTATTATTATCTTCAAAGAGATTAATTAATTACACTCTAAGTTTGTATGTTAGGTGATTTTACACCAAGCAATTATGGGCCGATTTAACGCCTTAGCTAACTTTAGAAATGTATCATTACCCGTGTTTACTAACATTGTATACGATATTATTAGATTACATTATACAGTAAAAAATAAATAAAATAGCCAAATCAGCTCATAATTGGACAGGGCACATCGGTCTAAAAATATAAGATCCAAATTTGGCCAAGGGAAAAAAAATGCATTTTACACTGCTGAGGTGGGGGCTGTCTCAAGGCAGTCCTCAACTACGAGCACACCATATGAGCAAAGAAACATAATGGTAAAAATAAGAAATATTGATAAATAAACATTAAATCCGTAAATTGAAGTAAAGGGACCTTACATACAAGTAGAATTTAGTCAAATCATATGTTGCATACACTTTTTTTAAAATATTTTGCTAAGGTGTTAGAAACTTAGAACCATTCGGTTACACCTCGACCAAGAAGCATAATATTATACTTAATGACAAAGTTTATTTTAGTGACTCTAAAAATATTTGATGGTGACCTCAATTTGATTTCTTGATAAGAGAAGAGAAGGGATATATACTATCTCCTTCCGCAAATAAAATGCAATGTCCAAAAAATATTATTCGATTCTATTTTGTTTTATTAATTATTGTAAAATGAAATAAGGTATGATAATTGTCCCTCATAATGTAGGTATAATAATAAAACGATAATTGATATTATTAAGTCTGGTGATACATGTTTTACTTGTACTGGAAAATTACGTTTTGAATGTTTATTAGAATCGTGTGCCTATAGTTCTGAAATAGGGTCAATCGATTTACAGTTACAAAAAAAAATAATAATAATAATAATAACAAAAGGTTGTATGCTAAATCTATACTTATTATAAAGCGAACACAAATTTCGACAGCTAAAATGTAAAGCCTATGTCAAATTTAATGTTAATTCAAAATTACCCCTAATTTTTCTATTAAAAAACGAGGGTAATAAGGTAAAACTACCTACCACATTTCCACAACTACCAGAAAGAGATGCACAACAGCCGGAGGAGAAAAAACAAGAGATAAATTGTGCGCTTGCGCCACAACCCCTCTCCTTCAATAAATAAACTGTTTAATCTTTCAAAAATAATTATATTCTCTCCTTTCATAAATAAACTGTTAAATCTTTCACAAATAATTAAATTGAGTATTACCAATACAGATAAATTCATACCTATTCCACAAAATTCATAATTTTGTATCATATACATATTTAACATCTCAATGATTTTGTATTTTATACAAATTACACACGCGTTATGTGTGTCGACTGAGTGTTAAATATGCATGCCAGTAATTTTGAAATTGGTTCGGATCAAAGGGGGGTTTCGGGCAGGGTGATGGACAATCTGTGTGTGGCATATTTGAACCATTCATTTTAAAATTTACGGTTAAAATTAAATTAATTTTTTTCAATTAAATTTTATAAGGAGTTTGTTTTTTAATTTTTACCATACATTTAAAAATAAATAGACAAGATTCACTAGACATAAATTTTTCAACACTCCTGCCAAGCAACCAGTGTCTCTCCTATTGATTCTACCAAATTACAGTTATAATACGAGGGACTGTAGATACTGAGATTTGAAACTAGATATTCTAGGACGAAATGATTACCAACACAACCAATCCCACGTGCAGGTAAAAATTGTAGGAGAAATGGTAAATTTATTCAAAATATTTATTCGATTTTTTTTACCGCTCATATAAAAAAATAAAATTTTGAATATGATTAGTTCAGTTATATTGCGTTAATTACTGAAGCTACATTCTCTTCCTCCGTCACTGGTAAATGAATAGAATAAAAGTTTTGAAGAATGCATTATTGTTCAAATTATAATTATACAAAACTTTCAAGTTTTGTAAGGCCTCTAGAAACAATTTTTGGTCAATTATAAAAAATGCTCCTCAGATTTGAGCTTTTTATTAATGTAGTCCCAAAGTTTTAATGTTTGTCAATTTCAACTCCCCAGTTTACATAACTCATCAAACATGTACTTTTCGACAATTTTATCCTTTTACTTTCATACACTGCATAAGTATTATTTTATATAGTTAATGATATATTAAAGATTAAATAATGAATGAATACCATTAATAAATTACAAGTAAAACTATGTGAAGTAATTTAAAATTTTAAAAGTTTTATATATCAGTAAAATATTATTTATTTAATTATAGTGGTTCTACATGGCTACATCTCATTAAAAATATTTAACCATGTCGTAGGGAAAGTGAACAAGTTTCTGAATTATTATTTTTTCCCACAATGTGCGTGAGATTTTTTTATTTTTATTTTTATAAATTTGCTATTTTCAAAAGTATAAAAATTGACATGAACTAGAATTTAAAATTTTTCTTAGAGTGACATCCTTTACTCCCATTCCTAATGTCGTCTCTTTAAGTCATGTATTTAGATACTTTAAATTTAAAATGTAGGATGGATAAACAAATTTTATATATTGGTTATTTTCATTTATATATAAGTTAGATGAAATAATATTGACTAAAAAGGAACGGAAATGATGAAATAATATAATTATTTCAGTAAGATATAAAAAACAATGCAATTCAATAATTAATATATTAATAATTTGAAAATAATTAATAAATATAAATGTTGAACAAAACTAGTAGAAAAACTTGTACTCGACTTATTGTTTTTTCTTTAATTTTTTAATTATTTTAAATATTAAAACTTTGTAATTTAGTACTTTATTTATTAGTAATTAATTATATAAAATAATACTTATATAGTATATATGTGAAAGCCAGGGGTAAATTTGTCCCAAAGGAACTCGAGAAACCTTGGGAAGAAATTAATCAAAATTAAAAATTTTAGAACTAAATAAATAAAAAGTAAACCTCCAAGGTATTTTTGATTATTGTACTATAATTTTTCTTTTTTAGAAAAAATAACAAAAATAATTAAATATTAATATTTACCTAAATCACCGATTTTTTTTTTTAACGTATCTCTATAATATTTTGACACTCTCGTTTTCGTTGTCATTCCTTAAACATAACAAATCATCATGGATGACTTCATTGCTCATATCACGTCGGCTCCCGTCCCATCATCCCCACGACAGTTCCGTCTCCTGCGTAACTTTTCCCATTTTTAATTGGATTTTAATTGGTTATAGAGTGAATTACAATAATGGCCCCCATAGCTTGGACCAAATTTTTACTTGCTTCTCATAGTTTTAAATTAAGCACCGAAAGTCGTAAAATTCAAAACGGTGACTGATTTGGTCCCGAGTTGTGAAAAAAGGCACATATTTCACTTTCATGGTACTTTCTAAATAAATACTCTCTATAACCATGGGATGGTTTGATCAACAATATAGTCTTAATTGTATTCAAAAAGTAAGTTTTCAAATTTGAATATTTTAGTAATGACTATATCTTTCCTTAAAGGATTTTGTCTTATTGTAGTCACTAATAATTAATAAAAGACCAATAGGGTCAAAATTTTAATGATTGAGGTATATCAAAATGAATACTTTTCGATAATTTTTTGAGGTAAAAAAATATTGCGGCTAATTATTTGTGAATGAAGTGAGTAAAATTTCTATGAATTGTCAAAGTAGGAAAAATCGAAACATGAATGATTAGAAGAAAGTTAATTGGCTTCTAGATAAGCTTTATTTGGGTAAATTGATATGATTCTCGTCATTTAAGATTTTTTACATAAAAAATGTGGACCAACTATGTAAACTTTCAAAACTTGGGTCTGTAACAATAGTACGAAGGAAACTATGAACTAAATAGAAGCTCTCTAAAACTACGAGGACCAACTCTATAATTAACGTATTACTAATAATTTTTAGTTAATTATTATTATTAATTAATAAATGAGCGAAGCTATTCCCACTTAAATAAATCTACTCGACTATGTTAATCTCACTAACGTGGCATGAGAATCTAATTTTAATTACTAATATAATATATTTAGAAATTAATTATATTTAAAAATTTAATAGAGTACCTTATCTTCAATGCAATTCTTGGGAATCAAGAATAATAAAATCTTGTTATTATCCCCCAATTATTTCCCATTTTCTGTGAAGAAAACTATGATAAGTGCAAAATTGGGGCTTTTGGCTTAGACCCTTATCTTCATCTTTACATTTGTGGGTCTCTCTCTCTCTAAGGTAAAAACCTCCCTCACCCTCACAATTACGTCTGCATACGCGGACATACATACATAATATATGTATATGTATAGGCAGGGTTTATGGACACGTACAATACCGTTAAATTGATGCTGTTGCTTTAAGTTTTGTTGGGTTCTTTCAGGAAAATTTTCAAACAGCAGTTGTGCGTTTCTTTTGGTGTGGAAAAAGAGCCTTTTTTTTAATTTTTGGGAATCTTTGGAGAGAGCTTACTTTGGGTACCAAAAAGTGGATTTTGTTTGTGGGTGGTTTGAAGAAATTGAGATTGGAAATGTTGGGTTTTTATCCGTTTCTTGAATTTGTGTTTGGAGGGATTTTATGGTGTTTTTTGGATACAATTTTGATCCAATGATGTTAATGGCTTCGAATTTTAAGTTATGGTATGTGAGAATATTTGGGGTTTTATGATTATCAGTCATCATATGGATCTGGCTTTGGAAAATTTGGTTGGTCACATCTCTTTGTCTTAGGTGGTTTGATGATTTAATTGTTCTTGGCAATATCAAAGTAGTTTTGAAAATTTTGATCCAGGGAGTGACGGTTTGTCTTCTGTTGTGGTAGCGACGTTCGTTGGTTTGGCAATTAGCCTTTAGTTTTAAGTTGGAACAATTAAAAATTTTGTGTTTTTGGACTTAAAATATCTCGGAAGTTTGGCAAAAGGGGATTTAAGAATTCAAAGTCGGTTTTACTAGTGGTGTTCTTTGGCATTTTGCTCGTTGTTTTCGCAAACGGTATTGTTATTGGAATAAGCTGATGGAAGAAGCTCAAAGTGGTTCGAACGTGCTTCCCCCTTTCCTGAGCAAGACGTATGAGATGGTCGACGATGCATCCACAGATTCTATTGTTTCGTGGAGCGAGAGTAACAGAAGCTTCATCGTGTGGAATCCTTTGCAATTTGCCACTGATTTGCTACCCAGATACTTCAAGCATAATAACTTCTCCAGCTTTATCAGACAGCTCAATACATATGTAAGTAATAAATGGATTTTCTATTTTACCATCTTAGTTAAATATTAACTTCTTCACTTTGAATCATGAGTCGTATCTGTTTTGAGGTAGCTCGAGATATTATTTAGTTAGGGACCAAACTTCGTGCTTGATTTTGAGATTCATTTGACAAAGGAGCCTGAGAAAGCGTGGCTAAGCTTAGGTTTTCTGTAAAACTTGCCATTATGCCATATCCACGAAGAACTTAACTAGCCCTGCTTGTTCAATTAACGTGCTAATATCGAACTCCATTTAGGGTCTTGTTTGGTAGATGAGTGTACAAAAAACTGGTGTAGCCTTGCTTGTTTATATGTTTATACTCAATGCTAGAGTGCTATTCGTTTTTCGGGCTTGATATCAATCCTAATTGTATACAAGGAGACCCCAAGCCTAGTGAAGCCCTTCTTTTGCCTGTTCAAACCCCTATTTGCTTTCATATGGATCCGTTTATATTCTTGTTTCGAAGGTTTGGGTGCTAATTCCTTTTACCATAAAAAAATTAACATTGAGATGTTTGTTAAGCTGCCAAATGCTATTGGCTTATGACTTGCAATTTTGTTTATGCTCTTTAAATTGAATGAAGATGGACACCGCTATGCATGGTTTAGTTTAAAGTTTAAATGCCAAATTGTTTAATTTCAATAGTTTCCGAGTATAAAAAGTAAAAGTTCAATAGTTGGTGGTGAAATTAATATATATAGACATCCTGTCTAGAACTTTTAGCCTCTGTCCTTGATTTTTATTCGGATTCGTTCCGTTGGAAATAACTTATCTTAAAGCATAAGTTTTGAGTACATCAGACTCTCCTAGACCCCGCAATGCAGTAGCTTTATGCAATGGACCATTCATGTATATATAATCCTTGATTTCTAATGTTAGTGCAAAAGGGGGCAAAGATGTCTTTGTTTTGATGGTGTATGTTTGTACTCTCTTAATTCCTGTTTGTTCTTTCAACTTGCACAGGGATTTCGGAAAAGTGATCCAAAACAATGGGAGTTTGCTAATGATGATTTTGTTAGGGGACAGCCTCAGCTTCTGAAGAACATTCATAGGCGCAAGCCAGTTTATAGCCATTCGTTACCGACTCAACCTGGGGATGGAACTTGCTCTTCAGCTAGATTAACTGAACTTGAAAAACAGGGATATAAAGATGAGATCGAGAGGCTAAAATGCGAAGGACAATCTCTTCTCCTCGAGTACAAAAAGCATGAAGAGGAGCAACCAGTAATAGATTCCCAAGCCCGTGTTTTGGCCGAGTGTTTGCAAAATGTGGAACAGCGCCACAAGGACATGCTATCGTTCTTAGCTCAAAAGTTGCAAAAACCGGGGCTCTTGTTGGATTTAGTTCCACTATCAGAGATTCATGGACGTAAAATAAGAATATCCAGGAATAAGAAATCCGGTGCTGAGGATAATCATCAGATGATAATTGTAGAAAGTGTTGGAGGTGAAAACCGAAACACTACTACTGTTTCGGGATTATGCAAGGACTCACTGGAGCAGTTAGACTCTTCACTGCGAATTTGGGAAAATATTATACAAGAAATTGGGCAGGCTCAAGAGGAGCGAAATTCGTCGATCGAGTTGGACGAAGCTACTACGAGCTGTGTGGATAGCCCGACCATGTCTTATATGCAACTAAATATCGAAAATGTACCGAGAGCTGATGGGCTTGACATGAATTCTGATCACACTGGGACCGCTTTGGCTGCGGTGAGGCCTGTGGCCAGTGTCGTCGCTGGGGCTAATGATGTGTTTTGGGAGCAATTTTTAACTGAAAACCCGGGTTCGGGTAATGCGGGTGAAGTTCAATATGATGGGAAAGATGTTGATGATGGTAAAATGAAAGCAATACTGGGAAATTTTGGAGTAATAGGTGTAGTGTAAATTTTCTTGCTGAACATGATGTTTACACTTTCTCTTTTCATTTCTTTTTTGTCGTACCTTTAATGCCTTGTTCCTCCTGTAAATAAGAGATATGGGTATTGTTGGGAAATTATGTAAAATTTGCGATTTGTGTACCATAGTTGGTGAATACGGAAGCTCTCTGTTTCGGAAATACTACGGGATATCTGTTTCAAGTAGTTTCCTTCATACTAGAAAACTAGTAAAAGAAAAAGAAATAAATCATATTTGTTTCGATTAGTTTCCTTAATACTACAAAACTTGTAAGAGAAAAGGAAATTAATCATGTTTATTCCTTTTTCAATACTAATACTAGTATAATAATAGTAAAAGTAATTTATTTCAAAATATATACAATCTTTGCAAATATATAATTCCGCGCCGTGGTTTATGAATATTCAAGTAGAATCATTTGTTATTTACTTGATGGATCTAATGATATCGCTTCTCATTTTTTTTTTTTTATAATTTTACAGTCACATTTCTCATTTATTATTTCCATTTTATTGCTTTTCTATTTTAAAATCGTGAACCATCTTCTTTGCTACCACAATCACTTTAGTCGTTTCTCAAATTTCATGTTTCTGGTTCAATGCTATTTCTATATGAATTTCTATTCTACAAGTTTCTAAACTTGTATCGTTATGTGACAAGAATTGCCATGTGGGCTCCACGTTTGCAATTTGCTACTTCCACATTTCTAGAAACTCTATCCATCTTCGAGTAAAGTCAATCATTTTGCAAATACAAATCAAATGTGGAATAATAATTTTCTTTCTTTCTTTATTTTTATTTTTTCTAGTGATGTTTCCGCAAAGTGCAGACTAGGTTTTGGAACTTTTTATGGGTGTAAATGATTGGGTCCTTCGGTTCGGTTCGGTTTTGGAGTATGTTAGAATCGAAATGTCCTTTGATGATCCCAAAAAAATTTGATCGTTTTGTTTCCATATTGGACAAATTGTCAATGGTTAGGCCGGGTTACCGTTTCATGGTTGGGTCGGTGGGGTTAACTGTTTGAAAGAAAATTAACTTTAATAAACCAGTGAACAATAAGCAAATATCACAATTTTATTCTAATTACTAATTAATTAACTAGATATATGTCATTCGTATTGCATATTAGAGGAAGGAAAGAGGGAGAAATGGTTACAATCTTAAAAGTTATATTGTAAAATAAAAAAATAAACTCGTCATGACTAATAAATTATTACAACTTAGCTAGATATTCTATTGTTCCGCTTCAATATTAGGACAAAAGAGGGCTTAGGATTTTAGAATCTATATTTATATGATAAATTATTTTAAGGAGGAGACAAGTAGTAAATAATGGTTCTAAACTATTCCATCAACAAACTCCCATAAATGCTCAATCCCGTTTCTTATAGTCGACTTGTTAGACCATATCTGAATCGTTACAGCTCGTTATGTGTCGCGCCCATACACTCCGGGTGATAAACGAAACAAAAAAAAAAAAAAGGAAAACAGCATATAAATAGAACGAAATAAAAAAAATAAAAGACAACACCTATTCATTCCGAACTATAACAACTATATATATATATATATATCAAAATATATATATTGATCCACAATAGACAAATAGATGTATTGCAACTACAACAAAAGAATATAAATCAACTATAACCTTGCCAACCCCTGAATCAACTATACAATGACATCAAGTTATGAGCTTGTACAAAATATAAGAAAAGAAAAATGGGCAACCTTAAAGCCTCATGTACATAAGACAATATCTGTATACAACATATGTACAACAAAATAAATCATGCTAAGTCCTTCGAACCTCCAAGCTAACTATGCATGCCTCGTGTCCAACTCCGGACCTGAAATACAGATTAGGAATGGATGCATAGGAAAATAAATATAAATGAGTCAGATAATGAATTAGAATATGAAAAGGAGACTATGCCGTATAAATGAAATATATAAACACGTTATACTATGAATGTACATGAACAATATAAATGTATGCGCAATGCTGCATTGCTACAAATAGATTTTATATGGCATAGACTATGACCTTTAACAGACTTAAATAGAAAGTTAGGGCTAGATTTCTTTAAAAGTTTTGAGGCTATGCCTTGCCTACAATCGAGACATCCTGCCCTATATAAATCATAGATCCTATTCTAAGGCCACTAATGCCTAAAGTGATAGAAGTTCTCTCCTTGTGCAGGTTTCCCAACTTTCACGGTAGGGGTTAAAGTCCCCAAGCTTAATTCCTCTACTTCCTGAAGGGTTAAAATCTACATTTTTAATTAGGTAAAATTTGATACTGGCACCCCAAAAAGAAAGCAAAAAGACTCAACCCAAATGCGAATGAGTATGCTCTTTTATTCCTTCGAAAATATTCTTTTAAAAGTAACTTTTAAAATCAACAAGGAACTTGACAAGCCCACGGATTATCCTCTAAATAACCTCCGAAATATGCCTCCGAATTACAAAACCATGATTTAAAAATATCAATTTAAAATCATAGTTTTATCCTACATATAATGCCTTCGAAATATAAATCTATATTTTAAGATATAACTTAAAAAATAAGGCTTTTCCTCCAAAACGTTTTCCTCTGAAAGTTTTAATTTGAAAACATGAAAGCTAAATGTATAACATACTGCATAATGCCATCAAAATATAAATGCTTTGATAAAATGTAATGCATGCCCTGATAAATTACAATACGTAATTATGCTAACAAATTGTGATTGCCATGATAAATAAACCAAGGACAATACATTATATCCTCTAATACGAAGTGCTAAGTCATAAGAACTAAGCATACACCGATAGTTACACTATGTAATTAATGCCACCGAAATAGAATTCACGCATAATAAACATTCCATTATATGAATTCAACTACGACAATCAATGCATGTTATATATGTCAATATTTGACATAATATCAATTTCATATTAAAGTTAATTATTTACTCGTATCTTAGTACGGTAACCTCCAAATGCGCCCCCGAAAGACCCCCGAATGACTAACGACAATTTTCCCCGAAAACCTCCGAATGAAACCTCCTAGAATTCTCCTAGCAACAACTTCAAAATGCGACGAGCCTACATAACAAAATAGACTACGAAGCATAAGAACGAGAATGAACAACTTTAATTTCAATATTTAACTCAACATGAAAATCTAGGAAATGGAAACTAGATTAAAAATCGACAAAATTATCTCAACACGTAGGACTCGCAATAGCGATAAAGAAGTGTTCAAGCCAACCAAACAATGTTGCTAGGTGAAATCCCCTGAAAACCTCCAAAACCTTCCATCCTGAGAATGATCTAGCAACAGCCTCCAAATCAATGCAAATCTAGACAAGAAAAGCATCCCATAAGATGCAAGGAATAGATTCGAAAATTTTATTTTCATGAAATAACCAATTAATCCCTCCTAAGACCATAACGCAAAAACATTACATGTAGGTATACATAGCCAAAACGAAAATAAGCAAATCACATAAACAATGTGCATGAAGAAATAAATAATACAACGATATTTTTTTAATGAGGTTCACCTGCTTTCTTGCACTATGTCCTCGGCTATCTATTCAATTACAATAAGAATACAATTACATTGAATAAATAAATCTCCATATGATACCGCAAATAATCTCCCAATTCAATACTGTGTGAAACAACCTAGCATCCAAGGGATTTTGAACCGAGAGAATTTTCCTTCCCCATGAACGTTTTCATTGGAACCACCCTCCACCTTACTAGGATTTGTACTATTCATGAAGAATAGGAATATCCCTTATAACATCTCTACTACACACCTATCTTTCATGAACTAGGAGACTGATTATATAAGAGATCCAGCACATCACTCATTATGAAAACCAAAGAAAACCCAACATTTCCACCACGGGGAAAACCTTCACAAAGTTGATCCTTTATGAGCCTCTCTTGTCTCTTATATGTATAAACAAGCCCCAGACATGTTTATGTCATACTTTCACTAGGAGACAAATCCTAATCATATCCCTAGTGAAAGTATGACATAAACCGACTTTGACCAAAACAACATAACGTGATCTATCATCAATCCGAAGTCGCAATCCATCATCAAATTCTAAGTGCGATTTTTAGCTTCATTTGATTCTGAACTCGCCCAAAAGTATTCTCGACACTTCCCGTTATCGATTCTAGCCTCTAAACTCTGTGTGCACTCAGATTTTGAGTCAATCTCCAAACACGTTTGAATCTTCGTAGTGTATCATCCTTATGGCACATCCAGGCCTAACGATGTATAAAAGTTCATTTTTTACATACGTCTTTTACTCTTATAACTTCTCCTTAGAATAAATTATGGTCGCACAATGAGTTTTTGTGGAGCCCATAACTCATTCTGAGCCGCGGGGAATCATGCATTTGAATCATTTGCGGGCATTGCCTTCCTTTTGATTTTCATAGTGAACAATGTGATGGCGTGACTTTAATCTTAACAAAAAAGTATTCTAACGGTCATCATTTTATTATCATTTTTTTTTCGCCCATTGGCGAGACTCCAACTCCTAGTATGGCTAGAAGTCTAGCCCTAAAATTGTACAAAAGATCTTTTTCCACAAGTGTGTTTTATATAGAAAAAAGCGTTGTAACTTTTTGGTTCTATCTGCTCAAAAGCTACTTAGTTTTTTCTTTCCTTATTATATAGGTTTGGCTAAGTATTGATTTTGTTGGAATTGGAAAATGCGGGCTATGATGGTAACTCCAGCCACTAACTGAGAAAATTTAAATTAAATCCCAAAACTTCATTCCAAATTCAAAAACAACAATGCAGGTACATCATATAGTGAAAATCAATCTACATCCTCACCTTCTCATAGTATAAAAACTTGAGAACATATGCAAAGTTTCATTACATTTTGAAGTTCCATACTACATATTTATGTCGGTAGGCTTAAAAACGATGAGCACAAATCAATATTCACAATTGACGAGTAAATGATCCATGTGAAAATTTGATGACAAGTATACTATATATTGGACAGAAATTAACGGATATTAATATCAACCATTGTATCAAATGAGTTTTTGTAAAGACCAATTGTTCCACTGCAATAATTCAAACTCTGAATTTTGAAAAACTGTAGAATTAATCATTGGTTTGGACGGGTGTCATTACTATGACTAGCGATCAAGCGAGATAATCCTTTCAGTAATAATGATAAGAGTGCGCTCTATATGTTAAATTGCCACATTGTAGAAATATGTTTAAAGCGTCAATCAAGTTTTAGGAAATATTTGGAAATATATTTTTTAATTAACTTGATTGTGTTTATAAACACATTTTCATAACAAATACAAATTACTCTAAGCAATATTATGATAAACATACTCTCGTGTGATGGCCAATCTATTCTTATATATGAAAATAACCACGCCCACGCATGATCAATAAAAGAAACCTATCTTTTAATTCATCATTCACATGATTGTCTCTCGTTTTCATAAACGTTTCTTAAAAATCAAATTTTAAAATATCAAAATGCAATCCCAAATAGTTAGGAATGCCACATTTCAAACAGAAACCCTCCTAAAATTATAGACAAAACGAAAGACTATTCACTAACATCACAGGCCCAAGTGCTTCGGCCCATGTCCCCAATATCCAACCACTCTTTTACTAATGCGTTTTCATGGACACTGGATATTTGGTTCGACTAGGAAAACTCGTTTTCGATGTGGAAAATTTTCGACTTCCAAACTTGTAACGCAGACTCACTTACGAGAAGTTTTTATTTTACTACAATACTACTTGCAAAAACTAAAATAAATTATGCTTAATCATTTATTCTATACTACTAATATTATTTATAACATTTCTAAATTTATTATGTTTTATATGTAATACAACCAACTTTGTAATTACATATATTTTTCTAATTAACTTACTAGTTTTTAATTAGGGCCATATATTATTTATCTGATTATTTATAATTTCGTTGCTTCCCTTTTTTCATATATTTTGAAAGTAAGGCTTTCTGCTTTGTTTCCCTTTCTGGAAGCTACACACAAAATAACAGATACTATTTAACTTTAACACATATATCATACTTATATGTGAAGCACTTTATGTCACGTTCATGGTTTCGAGTAATGGTAGCGATAATGATGACGATAAAAGTTATGGCATTGTCATTTTGTGCTATAAAGGATATAGTATAATAGTTGCGGAAATATGGATTAGTGAATCTTTTTCATTAGTCCGTATTCCCATTTTTTCCTTTCTCTTTTGAAACATGTGTGATAGCGGCTCTAGCAGTATGTAACATCATATATGATACCGTAATTGTCGACATGGCGGTTGAGGCGACTAATACACCTTTCAAATTCATTCTCATTTCTATATGGCCAATATCAATTTCGGACAAGGTCAAAAGCATTTACATGACCACATTACATATTGTCTTTGTTAGGAAACAAATTCTCTAATGTCTCTCACACTATTTCTACATAATTATTTTTTATTTAGTCAATTGTCCTAGCATAATTGTTGCTTCTGATTATGAGATTTTGTTATCATTTTCCTTATCATTGTATTTGCCATTTCTATATAAACAGAGAGGAAATTATCATTATCAATAAGAAAGATTTTATGTTGTTTCTCTACTCAAATGAAGTCTTAATATGGTATCAGACTAAAATCGATCTATCAATATTCACCTTGCGCCTTAATTCTCAGCAATGATCCACCTTAATGTTGCAGCCACGGTGGCCACCAACATCACCACAGACGGTTCAACATCCACCGCCACGGCGTCCGGCCCCAAAACCACTACTTTATCCGATCCAATAACCAATCCTCGATCATCCTACTACTTGCATCCTTCCAATCACCGAAACCTCATTTTGATTTCCTTACGTTTCAATGGCCAAAATCCTATGGCTTGGAAACATGGTATGCGTCAGCTCTCAATGACAAAAATAAACTATATTTCGCTTTGGGCACTTTACCAAGATCGAATGATGATGTTGACACCGCTCAATTATGGGACTAATGTTGTGACATGGTCCTTTCATGGCTTCATAATTGTATTGAACCTTCTTTGGCATCAAGTCTCGATTATTGTGAAACCTCGGTGGACCTTTAGATGGAACTCGACACTCACTTTCCACAATCTACTCATGGTACCATTAATCGAATCAAGCAAGACTTAGCCCACCATCAACAGGGAACTCAATCCATCACCTCTTACTTTAATGCACATCAAGAATTATGGGAACAGCTTTCCACCATTCAATGCCTTGATCCGAATGACCCGATTTGGTCATTCAACAAAATTCAATCCACTGTAAGTGTTTTTACATTTTTAATGGGATTGAACCGGAGT
>MKEJ01084108.1:1427-12785 GCA_001753735.1 Embelia ribes | reverse complement strand
TATAAGGACACTTGTGTCTTTGCATAAAAATGAAAATTATCTACAAATAAAATTAGGATTTTCCTACGTACTACGATTCAAAATATGTCATATTGGATTTGTGTGAGTCTCTACACAATTTTAAAAAAAAAGATGGATCCACATAAATCCCGTGTGGCGTATTCTGAATAGGTAGGGGTCTCTTCTCGCTAAATTGAGGTCTCAAGTTCAAGTTTCGGAAATGCAGCCGCATTAACTCTTGGTACGGAGAACTTTACCGTTCTTTGTGGTCCTGTCCAGCTCGAAATCCGGACAGTTGGAGCCCAATGTGGTTTTCAGATACCGGATAGTTCAACAAAAAAAAATATGCAAAAAAAATCATAAATATTTGTACGTATAAAATCTTAATCTATTATTTTCTAAATTTACTAGAAGACGTTCACATACTTTCTACACGGATCTAGAAAAAAAATTATATTTAACAAAAATAACATAAAAATAAAAACAAAGAAATTATTTTGGATATTTTTTATTTTTAAAAAAGTTATAATTATCATCGAAAGGGATACAAGACCAACAAAAATAACATACTGTAAAATAAATTACCACATACGTTTTTACTAGTATATTGTAATTTTTACTGATTATAAAAAAATAATTATAAATAAAATTACTCGAATTAAATTGTGTATGTAAAATACATCATTGCTTTCTTATTTTTACTCATATAAGAGAATCACTTATATTAGATATATACTAGAAGACAAACTTTATTGTAAATAAAATTTTAATATTTAATTAGAAGATACATTAATCAAATATCACATGTATTTACATAAATTATATTAAAAGTAAATAATCAATTAAAACCGTATGATGTGTGTATTTTTACTAGAGTTGGACCATAATAATACTTTTTTTTTAACTTGAAAATGCGGTAACAACTCATTTAGAAAAATTAATCACTAGACGCATAAATGCATATAATTAGTTGATATTCAGATCAAGTAATCTTGAACTAAGATTAGATTTATAAGTTTTGTAGTTTTAAAATATTTTCATTCTTTTGTGCAACAATATAAATGAATTAATGGTCTCCCAATTATATAGGCGTGGTTTTTTACAAAAAAAAATTGAGAGTTGGATTATATAATAATAGGTAACATATCTCAAATATATATTTGATCTCTTGAAAAACGTGCTAGAATAATAATAGCTAACAAGTGTAATATGGAATTGTGTAATTTTAGCATTAAATACCGGATTTATCAAACTCATGGACATTCACTAAATTAGGATAGCCTTAGGGAACTCAAGCACACACTTTATAAATAAGAAATAGCCAAGTTTCTATATTACTGCTATTCTTGACTTTCAGTGGTTATCTCGATACGAGAGATTTTATTTCTAAACTAAGAAACGAGATAAAATTAATAAATAAAAATAACTTGCGAAATTCCGGTGTAGTCTCGTACATTAAATTTCGGTGTAGTTTCGTAATTAATTAGTGAACTCTGTTTGTAAATTAATTATTTAATTACTAGTGTTTATAATCTGGTTCATTTCAATCTAAGGTATCATTGGGAGTTTATAAGATTCCATATCTATGTGTAGATCATTTATAAAGTAATCAAACAAGTAAAATCCTATATTAAAAAAATAGATTATTTTCATTTCCATCTCCATAAAAGCCTAATTGTCTAATTAACTCAATCGAGTTGTCAATGCGAGATAGTCATTAGGCCTAACATAGGTTTGAAAAATAGAATTTTATTCCGACACGATACTTTTATGAAAAAACTAATAAAAATCATCAATCAATTCACTAGAAAATAATTATTCCGGTGCAATGGTTCACTATATAAATTTAATGCCAACATCATACATCTTCATCATACTAGGGGTATGCCTAAAAATTAACTATGAATAATTGAAAGAAAAATTAAAGCAATCGTAGAATAGTCTAAGCAAAACATATTAAGAACAAGAAATAAGCAATTTTATTAAAGAATAGGGAAATAGTAGAACCACCTCTTGGGAGGCTCTGTTTCTACCTTCCATAAGAGTTCAATACAATGAAAGATTATATAATTAGGGTTAAAAACAATCCTTTTATACTTCTTAAATAAACCTAGACCAAAATACCCTGAAATTAATACTTTATACAAAAAAAATGGACCTATGATAATTACAATAAGTAACAATATTTTTAAAAAAACATTTTACAAAATCAATGGCTCATCAAAAACAGTTCGATTGATCCTAAATTTATAGAGTGGACAATTCTATACCCTTTTGTGAGAAAAATCATTGCTTGCTCTAGAAAACTCATAATTGAGCACTGTTTGAACCGTTGGAAAGATAATTCGATAAGCTTTCCAACCATGCCAAATTACATACCAAAATCTCTTCTAAAATTTCTCATAAATTCATTAAGTCTTAGCTTTTTGACGTATGAAACACTTTTAATGAATGGGTGATTAAATCGTCGCTCAAAACTTCTCAAAACTTATTCTTTTCATTTCTAAATCTCCAAATCATCGTCCAAACATAATTTTTTTCCTCAAAATTTCAAGAGAATCTCTTTATTAGCATTTAAATCATCTCATTTAATATTATAATCCTACAAATGACACAATCCGCAATACTAAAAATAACAAATTTAATACGCTAAATGCAAGATAAATGACCTAAAACATATGAAATAATCATTTATTATATATACTTTTATAGCTTAATCATTATTGAAGATAATATACCGTGGGTGAGGGTATTAAATAAATATTAGATATAATTCGTTCTATTGTAATATATTTAAATCTATATTTTATTAATTTAATGATCACTAACTAAAATCTCTAAAAATGTAGTAGTATTATCTTTTAAAAATATGGTACATATTATTGTAATCTATTTAAATTTATCTTTTGTTAATTTGATAATTATCAACTTAAATATCCAAGAAATATTATTGTCTCTTAATAAAAAAAATATGCAAGTTAAAATTAATTAAATTACAATTTTTGGGCATGATATCTTTTGCGATAAAGCTATAACGAAAAGTGTATGGAACACTTTGAGTATTTCGTATTTTTAAAATAGTAATTTGATAATCATCAACTCAAATATCTAAAAATATATAGTATTATCTTTTAATTAAAAAAAATAAGCAAATTAAGTTTAATTAAATTACAATTTTGGGTAAGATGACTTTTACTACAAAGTTACAAGGTTAACGACATTTTTTGAGTGAAAAGTATTTGAAATATTTTGAGTAGTTTGTAATTTTAAAAGAGTAATTAGATATAACCTTGATTTATTTTGAAGTCTTGATTTAAGTAATGTGTGTCAATTGGCCGTTGTTTTGCTACAAAAATTTCAACAGGGATAAGCAAAGTTGTCTTCTCAATTAAAAAAATATTTAGTTTCTGATTATTATTACATGAAAAATCAAATAGTAATTCATGTTCAATTGCAAAGATTAAAATATTTGATGCTTATTTGAGAATATTCTCTATTATAGTGTGATTATCTGCATTTTACCCTTTCTATTTTTGTACTAACCCCCTCAAATTATAATCTCTAAAACGATGACGTTTTAGCCTCTACAATCTTCTAGGTACCAGAAAGCCCTAAAACCCTCCTCTCTCTCTCTCTCTCTCTCTCTCTCAGTTGATTTCGCCACTAACAGTGCAGCTCTCGATCTTCACCTCGCGGTAAGTTCTTTCATACATTAGCTCTTATTATATATATAGATATATACACATATATATACAATACCCTTGTTGGTTGTTCTCCTAACATGATTTCATTTTATTTTTTTTGTGTGTGTGTATGTATATAGTACCCAAAATGTCTATCAAAACATTGAACCCTAATGCGGAAGTGCTCAACAAATCTGCTGCTGTACACATGAATATCAACGCCGCGAAGGGTTTGCAGGATGTTCTCAAGACCAACCTCGGCCCCAAAGGCACCATCAAGATGTAAAGATTCCATCTTTATATATATATGTATACGAAATATTGTGTGTGTGTGTGTGTGTTTTTGTATGCAGAAACGGATATATGAGTATGCTAGGGGGAGAGTTTAAAAAAAATTTATTTGTAATTTTAGTGTTAAATTTTTAGCGTAAATATTTTTTATGTAGTTCTCAGCTTCCTCTATAAATTATATATTTATATACCCTGGTTTGCCTATAGATATAGCCGTTGTTGTCTGCTACATTCCTAGTCCCACCAGTATTTCTCATTTAATTTTTAAATTGGATTTTCTGGAAAGCCATTTCTTTTGTATGATTCAATGTTTTAGAAAATGCAAACCATAATATGAACTTGGGTTTATAGTTTGTTTGAAAAAAATAATGTTTTAATATAAAAATTGCGAATAGTAAATTTTCCGTTTCAGAAATATATTATTGCAATATACTTAGATTTCTAGAAAGAGAAACACTATTGTGAATCATTTATGGTCTATCAAACGAGAGAATAGAAAGTGGAGCTAAAGCCTAGTCATAACTTATAGTCTATTAAATTGGAGAATAGAAATTGGATATAAAGACTAGTCATAATGCTCGTTTTCTTTGGACTTAGCATTCAAACCTCAATCATCATCTCCATAATCCAAGCCTCAAATCTTAATAAATTGAGGTAGGTTAAAGGGAACCAAAATAAAATATTATGCCGGGTCGTTACTATGAATTTTTAGGTTCTACTCATTCCTATCCAAAATAACTTGCTCGTTTGTTTCTGTGATACATATTTCCTTTTGTATCACTTGCATCCTCACAGTGAGTAGTCTATCTCTATCTTTTTTACTATTCCTACACGAAGTCACCAATCCTTCATGTATAGGCGACGCTCCCGTTCTTCCCGTTTTTTGAACTACAAACCCAACGCTCTCACATTTTTGCTCCCGCTCCGTGAATCGGTGGTTTAGTTCCTACATCACGACTCTTACAATTTCTAACTGGTGCACTTACCAGTCTCCTTATATGCCCAAATCATCTCAAATGACACTCCCTCGCCTTATCCTCAATTGGCGCCACTTCCAAGCTTGTACAGATCTTTTCATTTCTAATTCTATATTTTTTAGTCTTTCTACGTATCCATCTTAACATATGCCTAACCATTACACCCATCTTGTGTTCATCTTCTTTCTTGATAGCCAGACATTCACTTCCACACAACAAAACTCGTCTATTTGTGATTTTTTTAAAATTTTCTTTTAATCGTAGATACATATTTTGATCACATAAAATTTCGGAAGCACTTCTCCACTTCATCCATCCTGCATGTGCTATATGATTGACATCTTTTTTGCCATTACTTTGCAAAATTGGTCCCAGATAGTGAAAATGACTAGACTTTTGTTCGACCTCTCCTCCCAGTTTGACCACAATTGGATCCACCATCTTGACTGTTGATATTACATTCCATACATTATGTTTTTTATTTACTTTGTCTAAAATTGTGAGACTCTATAGTATATCTCCATAGTTTTAATTTATCATTTATTCATGTTCTAGTCTCGTCAAGTATGATTATATCATTGGCAAACAACATGCACCATGACACTTCAGTTTGGATATGTCTAGTCAGCTCGTCCATTACTATTGCGACTAGTAAAGGGCTTAATGTTGAGTCTTGGTGAAACCCTATCATAATAGGAAAGCTAGACATGCAACAATTCGTTTTGATATTGGTAATTGCACAATCATACATGTCATTGATAATATTTATATAATTAAAAGGGACCAATTTCTTTGTCAAAATCCACCTAAGCACTTCTCGAGGAACTTTATCATATGTAATTCCATATAAATAAAAATTATATATAGAACTTTCTTCTCCGCTGTAAATATCTCCATTAATTGTCTAAATAAATGAATTACTTCTATAGTCGATCTACCATGCATATATCCAAATTGGTTTTCCAAAATTGCAACATTCCATCTCAACTTATATTCAATTACTCTCTCCCAAAACTTCATAATATGGCTCATAAGTTTAATCCCGCGATAATTAGAACAATTCTACATATCGCCCTTGTTCTTGTATAAAGATACTAAAGTACTTATCCATTCATCGACATCTTTCTATTGCACCAAATTATGTTAGCCATCTTATCCCTACGTTGTCCAAAATTTTTCATACCTTAATAGGGATGTCATCTTCTCCGATGGCTTTGTTTATTTCATTTTCTTCAAAACCTCTTAACGTCGCTCTTCCTTATCCTTCGCTTAAAACCTCGGTTAATCTCTTCTGTAGAAACTCTGATATCACCCAAATCACTCACTTGATCGCCATTAAAAAGTTTATCAAAATTATCTCTCCATCATTGTTTGATCTCCTGATCCCCTACCAAAATCTTGTCATTAGCACTTTTATGCATCTCACACCGTTTAGATCTTTACTCTTCTTATCTTTTAGCTTCGCAATTCTAAAACTCTCTCTCTTTCTTTTGTATCCAATCTTTTATATAGTTCCTTGTGAGCTTTGGACCTTGTATTCCTGATGACCTTTTTATCTCCCCTTTTCGTTTCTTTGTACCTCTCGTAAGCTTGACCATCCTTATACTTGTTTAGCTTTTATAATTCTGTTGCTTTGCTTTAACCGCTACTTTCTCTTCTTCGGTCCACCACCAAGATTCCTTTTCAGGGGTGCTCTGGCCCAAAATTCACCAAGTGTTTACTTAGATATCATCTTCCCCCACAGTGTTATCTTCTCCCACATTGCATTTGCATCTATTTCACCATCCCAATTGGTCTATTTAGTTACCTTGTATTTAAAGGCTATCATTTCTATATCCTTCAATTTCCGCCACTTAATCCTTGGTTTTTGAACTCAATCGCCTCTCTTTTGCCACCTTTGTATACAAATATCTAAAAGTATGAGTCTATATTCGTGGTGACACTCTCCCAAAATAATTTTACAATCCTTGTATGACCTTCTATCCACTTTCTTAGTCAATAAAAAATTGATGTGGCTAGCATTTGCCCCACTTCTATATGTCACCAAATGTGATTCTTTTTTCTTAAACCATATATCTGCTAGCATCAAGTTTTAAGCTGTAGCGAACTGCAAAATAGCATTGCCATCATTGTTTCTATCATACTTTCTAGAAAGTTATTTCTCGTACACGAATCAATATTTTAGAGAATTCACACTATCTTTCTAAATCTAACTTTCTAGGATTTAGAATTTTGGATTCTCCCCCATATTGGGCACCCATTTTAGATATTACCCACACCATACTTAATAAAACCTCAGAATAATGAAATAATACTTTGTCTAATATATGTATGTATATTTTAGATGGGGAGAGAATCCATACAAAAGGGGAACATGTACAAATAAAATGAGAAAAAAAGTATTTTTTTTTATTAGAGAAATGGGAAATAGTGATTTCTTGCACCAGAAACTCATTTTATAAAATTTTCTTGTTTGGAAAATTAATTTCTAGAAAAGGAAGACTGGTAGAGGGCATTTCCACCCTAGATTCCTGGAAAGAGAAATCAAAGTTCTACTACCTATTAGAAAGGCTGGTCTGAGTGCCCTGAGAAATTGCACAACCCGGTCTTTCTCAACAGTTTCTTATATAAATATTAAAAGAATTATATATATTATAACAGGCCGCATGTATATGTATGCGCACTATGGTTTTATAGTTTGGAATGAAAAATATACTGGGGAGAAATAGTTGGATAGTAGATTTTGCCACTAATTCTTATAAGATTTCTAGTAAGAAAATTACTGTTGTAAAATGTTTCTTGTTCAGTTTTCTGAATCGAGAAATTAAATGAGATAATAGAAAGAGTATAGAAAGATGGATGCAAATGATCTACTTTGTTTGCACATTTAATGTATTTAATGTGTTTTGTAGGCTTGTTGGTGGAGCTGGTGACATTAAGCTCACTAAAGATGGTAACACGCTGTTGAAAGAAATGGTTTGTTCCTTAACCTTTCTGTTTTCAGTTGCAATCACAGATTTAGTTCATCTTTTTTTTCAATATAGGTAGATGTTTATATTTGAAAAGTTTTATCTTTTACTTGTAGAGTTGATATAACTAGTGCTTGCAATATTTATTGATTCAAGAATGTCTATGGAGTTCAAATATCTTCTATATTAATGAGAGCTGTAACGTAAAACCATTCAAAAGTCCCATCAAAGAGGTGAATTAAACTCAATAATCTTACAGATTGATCAATAAAGACACACCGATAGTTAACGAAAGCAAGGATTTGCAGTGGTAATATAAAGTAGCAACATAGATACTATATCAGATGAGGTAAAGAAACGTACGTATATTCACTTTACTGGTAGATAATAAGAAATAGTTCCTTAATTGCAAATTGTAGCTGCTTTTACTTGAAAAGTTATGCATTTTCCTTACCGGGGTTGAAATAAGAAAATAACTACTGCTTGCAATATTCTTCTGGGAGCTGTAGTTGAGACTGATATTGAAATTGTTTTGATTTTGCAGCAAATTCAAAACCCGACTGCAATTATGATTGCAAGGACTGCTGTTGCCCAAGATGATATCAGTGGGGATGGAACGACTTCCACTGTCATCTTCATTGGCGAGCTTATGAAACAGTCTGAACGTTACATGGATGAAGGTTTGTCATCCTTCCAAGTCCAGTTAGCTCTGTATTTCTTGTCTTTTGTTATTCTATGTTTTCATAAAAGTTGTTGAATGACATATCTTAATGCATTCGGAGATGAAACCTATTGATGAAATCAAATTATCGCTATATGTTAAGTTGGCTACTCACAGTTAGGATGTAAAGATCTGCTTTTCTTTTGTGAAACCTTAATGGTTTTGGTGTTGAATAGATAAGTAAGCATTAAATTTCATTCATTTTGTGGTTTCCTTTGGCTCATATAGTTTAAATAATTGAATTACAGCTTTCTAGTGTAAATAACTCCTATATGGCCTTTTTATGCCGCTATCTGCATTTGTTATCATTTAATTTGAACTTAAAATTATTTCAGGGATGCATCCACGCGTTCTTGTTGATGGTTTTGAGATTGCCAAAAGGGCAACATTGCAGTTTCTAGAAAAGTTCAAGACACCTGTTGTGATTGGTGAGGAACCTGACAGAGAGATTTTGAGGATGGTGGCAAGAACAACATTAAGAACAAAAGTAATTTTTATCTCTATTATTTTTAATTATATTTACATTTCTTCTCCTGCCTTACCTTGGTATGTTAGTTTTGTGTAAATTTTCTTATTTTGTCTTATTTTATTCTCTCTTGCAGTTGTATGAAGCACTGGCAGATCAATTAACTGACATTGTGGTAAACGGGGTAAGAACTTCCTTAGGTGTTAACCAAATAGTGAAAACTGTTAGTATCAGAATCATTTCATAAATTCCTCTGTTACTTATGTAGGTAATTGTTTTATTTTAGTTTTCTTACACCGTTTCTAAAGACTGATCTTGCACAACTTCAAATAACACATATCGTGTTGTGCAGGTGCTTTGCATTCGCAAGCCTGAGGAAGCTATTGATCTATTTATGGTTGAGATTATGCACATGCGACATAAATTTGACGTAGACACTCGTTTGGTGAGGAATTGTTTTGTTTTCATTGGCTCATACCTGTTTATCCATGCACGACTGTCCATTTGTTGGCTAATACCTCTTTTCCATGTCCTGCTTCCCTACTGTTATGGAATTAATCTTTGCCATTAAGTATATGCTCTAGATATATGCTTTATGCAGTCTGTTGTAGCAGGCGAAATTTATGCACAATAGTTTCTCATTCCATGCTGAATATTTTTCTAGGTTGAGGGTCTTGTCCTGGATCATGGTTCAAGGCACCCTGATATGAAGCGCAGAGCAGAGAACTGCTACATATTGACATGTAATGTATCTCTTGAGTATGAAAAGAGGTAAATGCTAAGTAGTCCATTGTGCTTATACATACGTTCATTGTATATATGCTGTAGGCATGTAATTTCTCTTTGATATTGTCAATTTCCTAGCTTGCTATACATTATCTCATGAATTGTGAGAAGCTCGAAATTTTGTTCATTTCATATGACTTCATTTGGAACGTACTATTGAGTCTTGACTCTGTTGTTAAACATACTCCAACCTATTAAATTGGTTTGTATGATAATTGGTTTGATATGCTGGTAAACTATGAACCATACCAAACTGACCTAGTCTCTCTCAGTGAAATAAATGCAGGTTTTTTCTACTCAAATGCAGAGCAGAGAGAGGCAATGGTTGTGGCAGAAAGACGTTCTGTTGATGAGAGAGTCAAGAAAATCATTGAGCTAAAGAACAGGGTAAGAGATTTTGATTTTTGAATGGAGGTTATTTGCTTATTGTTGTCATTTTAGTCTGCTGTTACAATTCCACTTCTTCTAATGTGGTGTTTAGGTTTGCTCTGGCAATGATAGCAACTTTGTTGTCATAAATCAAAAAGGGATTGATCCTCCATCATTGGACCTCCTTGCTAGGGCTGGGGTAAGTTGTCCCTACTTGAATCATTAGTTAGTGTAGATTATATTATCTTGTTTTGTGTCAGACGTTTTGACTTTCATATGAGATGTCACAGGGTAACCGATAAAACACCATCAGTGCTTCTTTTTCAAGTAGATTGTGTCAAGTTCAATTGTGGTTTATGCAATTTGCACTTTGTTTCTTCTGTTTTACAATTTGTTGTTTTCATTTTTCCTTAGATCATTGCACTTCGAAGAGCAAAGAGGAGAAATATGGAGCGCTTGATCTTGGCTTGTGGTGGAGATGCTGTTAACTCAGTTGACGATTTAACTCCAGATTGTCTTGGATGGGCTGGACTTGTGTATGAGCATGTCCTTGGAGAAGAGAAGTATACATTTGTCGAAAATGTAAAGAATCCTCACTCTTGCACGATCCTAATAAAAGGTATATTCACGAATGGTCTAGTGGGTTTTACGCCACTTACGAGTGATGATTTTGCGAAGTGGGCTCTTTAAATGATCCGCATCATTTCTATCTGCGGTTTTATTTTCGTGCAAAGGCTAAATGGTATTTATTGTTTATACTCGTCATACTTACTTCATGCAGGGCCCAATGATCATACAATCGCACAAATTAAGGACGCTGTTCGTGATGGGCTGAGAGCTGTCAAAAACACAATAGAGGACGAATCAGTTGTTCTTGTAAGTTGTTCGTTAATGATTATGTTGTTATTTTCGTGAATTTATACTTGCTTGTGGTGTAATTTTATTTTGGTTGCGACTAATGGTAGATGAAGCATTTGAATGGAACTGCACTTGGATAAATTTCACTATCCAGAGCCTTAATGTTTACTTAATCATGTCAAGATATATAACCGTCAACTTGAGGTGAGATTAATGGAGATGAATAATTTGAATGGAA
>MKEJ01084103.1:0-10473 GCA_001753735.1 Embelia ribes | reverse complement strand
TATATATATATATAAAGGATATTTGTTTATATTTTTTATTTGTCCATTATTTGTAACTTTTCTTTTTGAACAAGTGATGTAGCTTTATGTAACGGTGGATATGAGGTTGTATTGTAGTTTTCGGGCATATTGACTATAGTGAAAGGATTGTTGAGATTGAATTTGAAAATTTTCATCTGTCCATAATTTGTAGCAACTTTTTATTTCAAATAAGTGACTTAGTATTATGTAGCGGTCATATATATGGTGCTGAATCGGATGATATAGCGATAACGGATGCCTATACACGTGTAAAATTTATTCTTATATGTCAATTTCAATATCAATCGAACTTATTATATTCAACTTTGCGTTTTTGCGTAATGGTGATAGCCGTTATTTGAAACTATGATTAGACGATAGCTGTTCTTGGAGATTTTTACTATTTCCATCACAGTGGCCGATATTTGAAATCATAATTTTATGGCAGTGGTATATAAATCATTTTCAACTTCAAAATTTTACCGTTTATCAGACCTTTGAGAATTTTAATTTATTTTTATCTTGCGGTTTAAAAAAGCTAAGAATATTGTAATTATTCTTTTTTGTATTTATTCTTGTTATCTCCACTAAATGCTCAATCACTCCATAAATTAATTAACAATATTTTAATAAAAAATAGTTTTGGAGCTTCAGAATAAAGATTAAGATATCGATAACACCTATAAAGACTTCGTAAACTTTAAAGCATATTGATATGAATATTAGATCCCTAGGTCAAATAACCATAGCAAAATTATTTAAATTAAAAAAATTGGATCAGTCAAATTTACAAAAAACTTCAAAATTATTTAAATTAAAATAATAAATAAATTTTATATTGAGTAGTCGAACTATGTAATTTTTAAATAAAAAAAAAATTAAATCTTAGAGACCGAAATAAGAGATTTGGACATTTACTATATTTTAACATTGACACGCTTATCACACCTTTGACTCGCATGACCACATGATACACGCGGCTCCGATTCATCACATTGCAACTTAACTCAACACATTTATTAATCTTGAAAACCGATAAGTCTAAAAACTCTAGATTATTTCTTTAGTTCTTTTTTAATTGTCTATTGGACATACTAATTAAAGTAATAATTAATATGAAATAGACAAAATGCATAAAATAAATACAACTTAATCTTATTTTCCCTAGTGAAAATGATTAATATATCAACCGTCTCTCCTAAAATAATTAAAATCCAAACCCAAATTCAAGCAATTTGGCCAGGTATCCAAAATTCGGCAGGAACCCGAATTTTTGCTTTCCCCTAATTACCAGAGTCTAATTTCCTCACCTGAAACCTAAATTACACAATCACCTAGCAACCTACAGCTGCGTGAATTGTCATGTTAGTATGGTTGCAATCGGTAATGTATTTTAGCTAGCTATATTTTTCCATAGATTATGCCAAATAAAAATAATGTCCCCAATCCTCCAATATTTTCTATTTGTTTCTTCCTTTTCCACCATAACTAAATTTTAAGTAAAAAACACAACAATTGATTGTGTTCTAAAATTATATTTTGCCATTTCAATTTATTATAGGTGTGCTGCCATTTTAGCCGTGCTATTATAGGCTATCAATCTATTATTGTAAATGGGTATACTATCGTATAAGTGGTTACTTTTAAGCCCATGTAATAATTGATTTCTAAACTTTCTTCCTCCCTCAAATTACTATTATTTCAATGTAAAACTTTGTTAAAGATGATGAATTGTAAATTTTCAAGTAGTTATATTCAACATACATATTCTGTTTCACTTCATGTCCATCTTGGTGTAGTGGAATTATAGGTTTATATGAATGTTGAGCCAAAATATCAAACCAAGAGGGGGAATTGGTTATAGCTAAAACTGATATACACTTAACAAATTTGTTAGTAAAATAAAAATACAAGAATTTTATATTTTTCACAATTTTGTAATCATGAAAAATATTGTTTCAATTTTAGAACTTTGGGGCAATAATGAAAAATCAAAGAACAAAAGACAAAGAATACATAAAAATTTGTTGATCAGTTCGTCAATTTAACTACATCTAAAAGTGTTCAAGTCGGGATAATGTTTCAGTATATGATAGATATAAGATTACATACACTCTTGTATCTTTCTCTACCTTTTTTTTTGCACCACTCTGGCTTTCAATTGCACTCAATTGTTGCACATTTGCACTTTCACAATTTAGGGAAAAAGATGTAATTATAGTAATATTTTCACCCGAAATAAATGTTGATTAATATGCTAAAGATAAAGGTGAAAAAGATTTGAATCCTTTCCATGTTTTGATTGATCTCAAATATTCAAAGCGCATTATTTGGTGTTGCCTCCTAGAACACTTCTAGCCGATCTGAGGGAGTTTTTTGGCCGATCCTAGGCTTGCCCCAGTCTACCTCCAGTTGGCCTGTCCTAATTGCCCCTCCAGTCAATCTAAGGACGTTATAGCCGTACCTAGGTATTTAACCAAAATTTTGCTTCACAACTATTTTCAGGTTCTACAATCTCAATACCGAGAGATAGTATTAGAATATTAATCAATAATATCTTTCTTTATAATTGATATTATTACTTAATTTTTTATTTCCTTCTATGTCTTTTCTTATTCATCATTATATCCTTACTTATTTATCAAATTAATGCATCAATAATCTCTTTGTCTCCTCCTATAATTTGTCATAGCACATAAGAGTGAATATGCCACATATTTTCACCCAAATACAGAGGTATATTCAACATACGCAAATAACAAATAAATATGGCTTCCTGATCAACCTCCAAATTAAAGCTATATCGAAATCGAGGAGTTATGAGGATATAAAGTACGTATTATACAGGAGATAATTGTAACATATAATATATAATTTTTTTTTTTTTTATTCATTTATTCAATTACATAGTTAAATAAAATCTCTTTATGCATGCAAGAGTTGTCACTAATGGGAAATAATAGCAAGCACAGAATAAACTTGGAGTAGGCTATGTTTATAAAGCTGTGGACTTCATCAATGGCACATTTTGTAGGTCACTGATTGATTGGGTTCCTCGAGAGAAATAAAAAACATATTTAAACTTTTGATAAGGATTTTGTTAAAATTTTCAAATCAAATAAATATAATAACCAGTGACCGGATATAATATGTTTATTTTCTTATAATACATTGATACTTTTAATAGTTAGTGATGGACTATTATTTAACATGATATTATTACTGATTATTACATTATCTAGTCTAACCAATTTCTATATATAATTTTTTTTTCTGTAGTTAAGAAAATAAAAGCAAACGAAAATAAAGTTTTAAAAAAATAAACTAAATAGGACCTTTAAATAGCATAAAGTAGTCGCTACTAAAGTTGAGTTGATGGCCGAAAGGGGCGTTTAAAATTAACCGATAACCACTTATGCTGTGTTTCTTCTATTTTTATTATTTTAATTTTATTTCTATTGATAATTTCTATAAGCATATTAACTTTTGTCATTAAATTTTATTTGAATATTAACTTTTGTCATAAATTTGATTTGTTTATATACATACTGGAGTGTCGAAATTATTAGGAGCCACCCTTGCGCATATTGCATAGACAAAAAAGAGAAAAAGGAATTTTTAACTATCATTGAAACACGAGGCATGTTCCATGTACGTAGTGTGTCCACGTGTTACACATGCCTCCTCGTGGAGGATAAAAAAGTGATAGAACCACTCGTAAAATTTATCCAATTTTTTTATCTGATAACATGACAATGAGAATTTTTATCAATTTCTAGTTATATTATGCCAAATGACTCAATTAAAATTTTATTTGTCACGTCAGCAAGTATAGAAATCGGTCTGGATAAGGGAAAATTGTACTTTGCCCCACAAGGTTTTTGACAATATAAGAAAAGCCCCTCAATATCTTTGAAACTGTACTATGCCCCCAATGGGGTTTTATGTTCATTTCATTTTACCCCCAAAATTTATTATGGGGCCAAGTGAAAGTTTAATTATTCTCCAAAATAACTCTAGAAATTCCAAAATACCCCTCAAATAGTTCCATTTGTCTAATTTTTTGTTATACATATATTTTTAAAAAAATTGCATACAAATATCGTGCACTTTTCTTAAAAATATAATGATTTTTCTTTACTTTTACTAAATATGAGCATCAAAATTCATAAAAGAGTGTATGAAGTAAGGTTAATATGATTTTTATACATGAAAATTAAACTTGGGTTACGACCCTAGGGAAAATTATAATTTCCAATACCTTGTAGGATAATCTGAAATAATAAGAAACCTCATGGGGGAAAATTGTAATTTACCCAAAAATAAATGATGTACAAAGATGAGCTGAAAATAGATAGGCAGTGGTGCACCTCACTAGCTTTGACAGAGTCCTGAAAATAAATTATTTTGGGAAAAAATAAATCCGTCATTTGCATAATCATGGCGGCGGAGAACGACGGAGCCACCACTGGCAACGTGTGCGTGACCGGAGCTAGCGGTTTTATCGGCTCGTGCCTGGTCAAGAGGCTTCTTGAACGAGGCTACTCTGTCAAAGCCACGGTTCGCGACCCGGGTAATTTGCCACCTTATCACACCCTCTCTCAAAATGAATTTATACAAAATCAATGTGCGTATGCATTGCATTGCATTACTCGGCCCCCTCATCCGTGTATCGATCGGAAGCAAATCAATAAGTCTTTTCGGCCCGGTATTCACTCACAAGAAGTTAATCTAGAAGTCTAGGTAGCTACCGAGTGGAAAATTAAGTATTTTCTTGCCTTTGTTCAGTCAACTTGCTACAGAAGTGCTTGAGAATGCTAAATCAGCAGATAGGATTTTTAGAGTTAAAACGTTTTTCATGGTTTTATAAAAACTTTGAAAAAAAACACAAAAATACTAATGCTTACAAATTTCTTAACTTCGAAATTTAAGCTATGAAGTTGCTAAATTTCTTTGATATAGTTTTTTAAAAAGAGTAATTAGTCATAGTAGATGATTAAAAATGTTTCTTCTTTCAAATATTTATGACTTATTAAATTAAAAAATGAAGTGTAGAAACTTTTCTTTAAGATTTTTTTTTTTAATAATTGGAGACAACAAATAATTACAATAATTTTAGTATACATAAAATAAAATATTAAATAAATCACTAAGTTGTTTCCTTTAACACCGGAACAAAAATGTTTTATATCCATTACCAAGTATTAAAAAAATAAAAAATTGATTATTAAAAAAGTTGAAATAATATTTATTAGCCCATTTTAAAGAATATTACAAAAAAGAGCAAAAATAAAATCCTAGCAAGCCCAAAGATTTCAAATTTTCAAAATGAGACAAAATTATCTAATAATGGATTGTCCACCCTTGCTTTCCCTGCCTCATCCTTGTTTCCATGCCTATATGATTAGACAAAATTATCCAATTCACAATTAGTTATTTCTTTTGTCCGTGAACTATAATCTCATGAAACCATTAACTATAATCTCGTTTCATGATCGGGAAAATGTTAATCATTTTCCCATGATGGCCTGATGAATTACCTTTCGAGTCATGGTATACGTGTAGAAGAGTGTGACATACCGAAAATACTATTAAGGAATTGTGTAAACACCTAAACATTACATCATGTGCCGTGACTTTTTCCCTTAAAATAGGGCAAATATAGTCCATGTACTTGTTTTGTATATTTTGGTACATGAATTATAGTCCATGTACTGTGCGTATATCTACTATTTTGAATATGAACCATCATATATATATATATATATATATATATATATTTGGATGATCCAGTTCATAAAGCTCTCGCATTGCGGGATTTGAGAGAATCTGATATACGCAATCTTAATTTTATTTCTAGAGATGTAATTTCCAACGGTTTTAAATAATCCAACAATAGAGAGCTGGATTTCAACCGGCTTCAACCATTTTTAATTTGAGCAACCTTCAATCCAAAAAAAGAAAAAAAAGTGAATTATGAGCTTTGTAACTATGATGGATTACAGATAACAAAGAGAAGGTTAAGCATCTATTGGAGTTGCCTAATGCTAGCACGCGATTAAGCCTTTGGAAGGCTGACCTAGACGAAGAAGGTAGCTTTGATGATGCAATTGACGGGTGTGTCGGTGTTTTCCACGTCGCCACCTCCATGAATTTTTACTTTGCCAAGGACCCCGAGGTAAAATAGAAACGTGTAAATTTTTTTTCAAATATAACACCTAAACAAGAAGCTCACGTGACAACTCCGCATCAATCAATTCACGGAAAGTAAGACTTTATATGTTTGAGTTCTCGAATAGAAAGAATATGAATTACAATGCTAGTCGATTACCTGTTTATCAAAAGTGAGAAACAAACTAAATAGATATCTTTAACTTAAAGAGCGCATAGACTAACAAGACCATGATGATATTGAAATTGATTTATGATCTGTGTGCGCAGAATGATTTTATTAAACCAACAATTAATGGCGTCTTAAATGTACTAAGATCTTGTGTCAAAGCAAAAAGTGTGAAAAGGATCGTCTACACATCAACCATTGGATCCATGGAAATGCAACCGCAACCCCCTTCGGAGTACAACGAAAGTCTCTGGACTGACGTCGAGTTTTGCAGAGCTAAAAAGATGTTTGCTTGGGTAAGATATATACATATAAGTAATCGTGTAGCTCAATCGAATTCTAAATGGTGAATAAGTCCGGTGACGGAGAATTTTTTCTTTGAAGTACTATCGTATTAGTAATCTATTGAATTATGTCAAAATATATCTTTGAAAAGACTTGTACTTCTAAACATTTGTGCAAATAATGATTATATATAAATTAATTATGTTGATGTAACATTGCCATGAATTAATAAATTTAAGCATGTCACATTTAATTATAAGTATTGAATTACGTAGAAAACTTAAGTCCTGAGTTCTGTTGTTTAGAGTTTACAAATTCAACCCCCTATAATAGAAACTATTGTAAATATGATTAAAACAATATGAATGGTTAAAAATGCAAAGATATATCTGTCCTACTCCGTTAGTAAACACGAGCGAGTTTATTATCCATAGTAGACCGTTCTTACCGACCATGCTTTGTTGGGATTCTAGTGATCAATCGAGTATCAGAAAATTATAGGTATCACACTATTATCATGATTTCTTAACATGGGAGACTATATACTTTTTTAGAATCAACCAAGAAAAAATTGTTACCGTGTATCGAATCTCTATTAAAAACTGTAATAATTTTGTCTATGGATTATTTATTCACCACACATGCAGATGTATTTTGTGGCTAAAACGGAGGCAGAGGTAGCTGCTTGGAAGTTTGCGGAAGAGAATGGAATTGATCTCGTGACGGTTCACCCCTCGTCAGTGATTGGAACCTCGATTTCACCCAATTCTTCTACGAGCACCGCTATCGCACTTGCCTTGCTCATTAGTATGCATAGATCTTTATTTCATTGGCATTGGTTCATTTTGGTTTTGAAAAGGAGCTCATATGCAAAAGTTTCGTAATAGATATCGACTTACTTTGAGGTGGCACGTAGTCGCAAAATTAAGTCAAGCTTGTCGAAAATACTTGGAGAAGTAATAGAGAATCTACTTATTTGGATGTTTCAAATACTCTTGCATTTCTAATTTCCCTTTCCCGTCACAGTGTAATTTTAGGATAGATTATGAGCCCATTAAATTTAGCTTCTATATATCACGTATAACATATTTATCATACTAATTTTGTAAAATCAAGCTTACACAGGAACATAGTTAAAAGTTTGCTAGGAGGCTATAGTATCCATATAATTTTGAAATACCTCCTAAATGTTCGATGTTTTAGAGTAAATTTCTTTATATGGTTTCAACATCCCTATATTCATTTTTTTAGCCCTTATAATAATTTATACCTTGTTCAGTACCGCTATTGTAATTCCTAGCTCCGTCCTTGGGTTCAAGATACTTACACCGACATGCGCGTTTGGTTTATGTAAATTAAATTGTAATACCTTTTGTTAGTAATACTTTATATTTCACATTTATTACCCTTACCTTTGTCTTAATCGAAAGAGAATCTGTACATCATTGCCCATTAAGTTTAGTTCTTTTGACGTATAACTTATCTCTGTTTTCGGTTATCTTACATGTTATTAACTCCTGAAAATTTTCTTTCACAGAAAATGAGGTTTTTTATGGAATTCTATGTAAAGGGTCGGCTGTGAGCGTAGATGATGTGTGCGATGCTCATATATACCTATTTGAGCACAAACAAGCCAAAGGAAGATACATTTGTTCGTCTCATGACTTCACCATATTCGAGCTTGCCAAATCTCTTAGGAAGGAATATCCGGAGTACAACATACTGACCAAGTAAGTGTGTATTTCACAAAAAGCTTTGAAAACTTGATCTATGCATATATAGGGTTCGTCTAGCAACAATTTTTAAGCAAATAAGTCAATTTATTTATGTCTAAGCAAACAGTTAGATGCATTTAGCTTAAAATATTGTTCTTACAGCTTATTTATGTCAACACAACAAATAAGCTCAATTTAAAAATCGAGCAGCCAAATATTCATCTTATAAGCAAAAAAACTAATAAATTGGAGCTTATAAGCTGCAAGCAAACAAGCTCATAATGTGATGTGTCTTAGACAACCATTGCGAGAAATTATGTTTTGGGACAAATTTTTGCTATGAAAATAGATTTTTGTCCCTTAAACCTTTGGCGATGAATCACCACAAAGCGACGACTGAGCAACAACACTAATTTGTCTCCGAAAGTGCTATTTCTAACAGATTTTGTATCCACGTAGTTCGCACCAACTTTTGCAATATATACTTTTTTCAATCCTTCTACTCACTCCAAACTTCTTATTTTGATTGTTTCGTAGTTTTGAGGGTATCGATGAATCATCGGTGAAAGTTATCCCTTCCTCGTCAAGGAAATTGTTGGATCTCGGTTTTAAATTCAAATTCAACTCGGAGGAGTGTGATGTTGGAGATTTGTTTGCTCGCACTATTGAGGACTGCAAAAAGAAGGGTCTATTGCCACCACCACAACAGTAATTTTACTAATTACTTAGCTATGATTTGTGCCGAAAATTTTCAATAAATGTTTACGAATAATGTTTTGCTCGGCGCATTGATTTTCACGAGATGCTTCTGCCTTCTATTTTCTAAATGATTTATTTTTATATTTGCATTGCTGTTTTGATTGAAGCCCGAACAAAGAGTGAGCGTGTATATAAATAAACTCAGAACCCCGAAAGCTATATGTACACGAGCTATATTTATTTTTCTCTAGGTGCGGAAGATATTTGCAATAAAATCATTCTCTGTATAAGATGGAGAATTTTAAAGTATTAATGAAGCCGGAATTATATGATCGATCATAAATAAATTGGATTAAGATTAGAGCCTTTTTTTAATATGCCGTCCGCAGACGTTAGCACGTTGCTTAACTGCATAAATCTTTTGCCTAATTTATATCATTAGCCTAATATATTTTAGGTTTTTCTTAACATACGGTCTCATTTGCTTGAAATAATTGGCAATAAAAGGGAGTAAACTTAGTCATTAGTTACCCAGAATTGACTTGGTAATTATTTTGGTCAAAAATAATTTAGTCCCTAACAAATTAAATGTAACATCCAAAAGCCCATTGTCAACCATCTAGTTTTTATTACATACATATTCATATATCAAGTTGTTCATATTAATTACTACTTTTATGGTGAAAAATGGAAAATTCGGTAATTTGAAAAGAGATGAGTGGATTTTAAGAAATTATTACTAAACAAGAGGTTTCTTACGAAAAGTTACAAAAAGAAAAACTCTAATTTATAATTGCATATAATGACAAACCCAGAGGAAAATAATTATAAATCGTGCCATCTATTAAAGTATCATAATTTTCCATATGAGATATTAAAATGTAAATTGTAATAACTTCTAGTCGCTTAAATATATTGGATGCGTACGAGCTTGGATTATTTGATTATTAATTAGAATTGAGTAGCTAGTGAAACATTAGTTTCAACAACCAAATGAACCTTTTAATATTCAAAAAATAAACATTAGTTGTTATAATTTATTATTAGACAATAAAAGTAGGTGTGGAATTGGGCAAATGCCTTTTGAAAAAACACTTTCATACTTCATATAAGGGTGTATCACACTAAAGCTCCACATAGTTTATAAAAGATTCTATTTGGTCTAAATAGTTTTGATTCCAACAGTAATAGTCCTATTTTTTATAAACATGACATCATTTTTAGTGTTTTCTCATACTAAAATGCCTAAAATTTTCAAAGCAGGAGACGATATCAGCATAAATCATCTTAAAAGGACTTATTTGCACCTCTATAAATCTCATACTTTTTCCTTGATATATAATTTTTAACCATTTAAATTATGCTATTTGCTCAATATTTGATGATTATTATTATTTCAATTGAAACTATGAG
>MKEJ01084098.1:0-19045 GCA_001753735.1 Embelia ribes | reverse complement strand
GTGAAATAGAAACAAGTCAAATGGGAGGGGAATTAAGCCAAGGGAAGCATAATCACAAATCACCCTTTCCCAAATTCAAACCCATATTTGGCCGCTAAACAGAGTTGATGCAAAAATAAAAAGACAAAACAATATACCTTCTGCGCGCGGTGAGATAACTGACTTGCCCGTATGCGCTGTGCAATGTTAGAAACTCTCTCACGTGCAAAGGAATCATCAAGAACAGAATCACCTCCTACAGCACGCACTGCAGCAGCCATAGCTGCTGCATCCCTGTTGCCTGCATTAGGAATTGAGGACATAAGGGAAGCCTCAATCTCTTTCCACTTGCGTTCTTCCCTCTCCAGAAGAGCTTTTCTTCTTTCTTTACCACGACCCTCTTCTTCACGTCTTTGCATCAAAACTTCCTCCTCCATCTCCTTTTCTCTTATATAACTATATCAAAAAAAAAAAAAAAATATGATAGATCTCAGAAAAGCAAGAAAAATTAACACTGCACAAGATTTAGATGAACCTTAAATCTACAAAGAATACCTCTCCTGTATTATTTCAAACTGTCTGCGATCTTCTGGCATCCATTTCTTAATTTTCTTTGCACTTAGATCTGAAAGTCCTATGCTATCAAGGAAGAGTCTTAAACGAACTTCATCCTGATTCACCAAAAATATAGAATGTCATTACGAACGAAACACCAATATAAAAACGTTTAAAAGTGAAGAGAGGTAAAAGACTTAAAAATTGAAATACAATGTAGTTCAGTAAAAAAAAAATGGAAGCCATAGAAATGTTCCTTAAAATGTTCCACGTAGGAAGGATGGGTAAGGTTGATATCAGAGAGGCTCTCACATTCCTGTCTTGCACCCATTCAAGTTTTCTATAGTATTTTTTGTAACTGACCTCGTACCACTGAATGATGCCTTCAACAGTAAATTCTTTCTTGACCCGATTCCCATCCCTATTCTACGCAAGTTATTGTCATAAAATGCATAAAAAATTAAGCCACAGAGAAAATGGAACAGCTATATACCACATCTTATAATTTGGATTGGTAAAATTCATCCAAATACTTCTAGATCATCAGAAAAAGATGATAAAAAATAACTGACACCTATAAATAAATCAACTCAAGGTTTATTGGTTTTGTTCGTTTGTTAGGGCACTCATACCAGTGCTCCTAAATTAGTCCCTAAACTTATCTAATACTATTCAAACCCCTAAAAAATAGGAGTTTATTGGTTTCATCACCTGTTTTATTGTTGGTTTAGGGAATTTGACGTGGACATTCTCCAAATATCAGCCTCTAATTTAGAGTATAGACCTTGAGATTTGGGGATAAAAATTTCGGGATTGAAAATGAATAATCTGGTGGGAATGACCTTATTTAGGTTGTTTCAAGGTTCATCTTAATGTCAGAGAAATTGGAAGCACACAAAGTGAAAAAATCTCAAAAACCAAGTGGCCCTAAACCTCATAGAGCTACTTTTGGAATTAAAACGAAATACGATTGCATGATAGCTAAATATTTTAAATTGAAAGTTGAAATGTAATCTTGTATTTAAGCATTTAAGGCATAACTAGACAATGATGGTGATTTTGCAACTGCTACTAGCAACAACAGCATCATGAAATCTAAATCCACCACATGCAACAGAATTTTAGATCATACACATGATGTTGTACTACCGAACTTGCGCATTTTCAATGTGTTTAGAACAGTTTCAAATTCAAATGATATAACTGAAGGAAACTAATGCTGAAGCAAAACCAATAAGGCAGAAATCAGAAAGCACAAACTGCAGACTATGCAGACTTCAAGGTTAAATATTTCAATGGAGTGAGGTGAAATTTATATCCCAGAAAAAGCCAACTGCATGAATTATGACCAACAAAAACATGTTTGACAACAACTAACAGGTTGCAAATAAACCAAATACTTCAACCAAAACGGGCTATGGCCAAAAGCAAATACTTGATCCGCGTGTAATCAAGCCGGACTGGCAGAATCTTAATCTTATGCAGAGTAAATGATTCACGATGAGTTGGTCATTTCAGTCGGTTTTGAACACCAATAAGAATGCAAGAGTTGGCTGGTCTGCATTTACCTGTACATGCTCTGCCTTAGCGGTCAAACCAAGCAAAAGCAGTAGATAACCACCAAACTTATCCCACATGTAAACCCATTCAGTATCAATTGCCTCCTCTAAAGACAAAATCCGTGCATGAGCACACATTTCTCTCCTGTGACCAATGTCACCATTTGATCCATGCCACATCCATCCTTTTCTTAATCTATAACATAATGATCCGGCAGCTAGTTCTTCATTCTTCAAACGGTCTCTTAATTTTGTCACATCGGCTCTGGGTAGTACATAATTACCTGCCCTGTCCCGCATAGCAGTAGGATCTCCAACCAAAAGAGCAGCTGAACTAGCGGATCTCTGAGGTGCTGAATAAGCTCCGGATATTGCATTTTTTGTCTGCAAGGCCATTGAATTACATCTCAAAGTAAATACCATAATCAAGCACTAGAGCAGACTGACATACTATAGCAAGAAATTAAATTAGAAACCTCAGAACAAAAAATAAATTTAGAAGCCGTTTAATAGTTACATGCATAAACGCAAGTATAGCACAAGGACCTGTGCAGCAGTCTCACTTTTTGAGATTCTAATTAGTTTTCAACAATAAGATACTGAAGATAGCCATCTTGTAATTCTGTTCTAGTCAAAGCATAAGAACCCTTCAGCATTCTCCATATAGCACAGACCCAAAGATAAGCCAAAATCCCTTTGTTGATGCTAAAATTGGAGAGAGAAACACGGAGACATAAAGAACCAGGAACCTCAGAACCAAATGCGAAAGTTAGTTTGACCATTCTTTTTCTTCATCTACTACTGATACTCATATAGACTAGGAAAAAAATTAATGAAGTTAATGATACCATGAAATCGCTTCCACCTCCAAACCAAAGTTGTTCAATGTTCCATGTTCTTCTACCTATTCCCAAGATTATCCGGCCAAAATCAATGACGTTCTTGACAAGGTTATTTAGTGGACTTTGCATGTCTCATCAAATTGAAAAGTTTTCTTCTTTCCATTGGTAGTATATTGGGGGACTGGCTGGTCTAAGAGGGTATATAGATTGTTTTTTAGTTATTTATTTATAGGTTATCTCTCGGTCAGCTAAATCCATCACGGAGAGGCGCGTATCCGCTCCCAATCCTTGCTCCTGCTCCCGCTTTCAAGTTTTTTTGGCCTATAGGTCTGACACTCACACTCTCGCTATCAAAGCCAGACCCAGACTATACAGATTTCTAAAGTATCCGATAGGACTTCAGCCACATAAAATCCGGATCAGAGAACAATAGCACCCGTCAGAGTGGTCTAGTCCCTGAACGGAGTAAACTGACTAGTCAATACATGGTCATCCCAGTCAAAATAAACTTGCTCACACCAACTCGATTTCTCAATCTCGCTTCAAAGGGTTCCATGAAAAAAAGAGTATAGGTCGATTGGTTGGGTTTTAGCACAGCTACGTAGAAGGTTAGTCTCCCCACTACCCGGCCAAAGCAAGGGAAGAGCAGTGGCGCTGTAGGACCCAGTCCAGTCCAACCCACGGCACCAATGTGGCAGAGCCATCCTGGGGAGAGGCTGGGGTGGAGGTAGATAGCAGCACGGAACCAGTCTGGAGGCGCCAAAACAGCAGCACCAAGCAAGGCCAGATATAGGCCAGACTGGACCAGGGAGATGGTGGCCGTAGAAAACTCTGGGAGTCGCTTCTTTAGTTCTTTTACACACTCTCTCTCTCTACTTTCTGTTTGATGCTTGAAGTATTGTGTTTAAGTTTAATCATGTTATTGTTCACTTTAAGGTTATATTTGTAGACAACATTTCCTGTCATTGAACTGGACTGTTATTTATAGCAGGTCACTTATATGTAATTTCATAAACCCGAGGATCAAAACTGTAAATGTGAAATGTAAGTTACTCACAAAAGAAATGGAACAAAATCACAAATAAGTTGCTGATGATAATGATAGGGCATTTTCTTTGGTACAATTTTTTTTTTCATTTTTCACCAAGTCGGACAACAGATGTCAGTCAACCTTTTATCAGAACCAATTGGCTGGCATCGTAAAAAACAAGTTCACGGAATTCTGTTTTCTAAACCAAGAATATTGAATGAGGATATTATTACATTCAAAACATCAACATACAAGACATTTATATTAAGACATGGCAACCAGCACCATCTGAAGAAGCACGCATCAGCCTCATGTAAAAGCTAAAAGCTAGTCCAACTAATTATTTAAGATAAGCAAACTAAGAAATTTTCAAACATAAAATAGACACTCATGCTACTTCCAAGTGAAACGTCATCTACTGCAGAAACTAACAGCCAAGGACAAGGGTAACAACTTAATAAGAGCACAGGCCACAAATATACAAAGCACATGTTGAAGAACCAAAAAAACCTTTAATTAACATATCAAGAATATTCGAAGTTACTACCAAAAACAGGATTAACTTCCAGTTCACAAACCCTAATCATAGTCACTGTGAAAGATAGCATACCATTCAAATCATTAAATTTCAAGGTACCTTATTCGCAGATCTAGCAATGGCCTGAACAACAGTATCCTTACTAAGGAAGTGAATAGAGTCTTCCATCATCTGGTCAAAAAGAAAATCCCGATGGCTTCAGACGAGTGGATGATTAGAGTGATTCCCAGCGGAAGATTAAATAACAGACTCCAGATGGCTCTAAATTTGGTAACTATTTACATAAATCAATTCATTTACAAGAAATAATGACTTCCAAAATTTAGTAACGTGAAAAAAAAAAAGTATGTTCCAAGCAAACTTAAATTGCAGAAATTATGTGAACCTTAAGAGTCAGGCATGGACGAGAGACAGCAAACCCGAAAGAAACAACAAGAGTAATAGCCGATACGGCAGCTCCAGCAAATGGTGGATAAATTTTCAGACTGGCAACTACACCCCAGCCCTCTACTGCCAACGCAATCCCATAAAGTACGAGGAAAGTTACACTGCCCACAAAATGACACACCAACATAAGATGCCATTACGATTTGAACTAAATTATTTACATAGGTTGCTTTATACAAAGCGAAATTTCGATTATCCAATCATTACATGTACGTCATGAACACATGCAGAAGAGTCGAAATCCAAACCTGACATTTTTTGCACAATCTGCATGAGCATCATAAACATATACAGGAAGTACCCTCGGAGAATATACCACAATCGGAGGAGAAAGAAGCACCTGGATTGGAAAGAACAGTTCATACCATGGTGAAATACTAAAAGAAACAAATGAAATCATCAAAATTAAATTAAAGACTTACAGTTAATGCCCTTCCAGCCATAAGGAATAGAAATGCGAAGTAACCAACTGATGCTCCCAGAAAAGGAATACCTGGGAAGAACAGAAATTAAGATAATATTGTCTTCAGATAGATGCAGATATGTATAAAGCCACTCTGTTGCATGGCAAAGGTTAACTCTCAGAACCACGGAATATATGACATGCTACTGTGAAGCTGACAATGAAGTTTTCACTTCATAGAAATAGTCAAACACAAAAAGACAGCGATGAGATCTATTAACCTTCAGAAAGTCCAACGAAAAATGCAGCCAGAGCCAAAAGAAAAGCAAGGAAGCAAACAAAGAACATCTGCATCCTAGTCAAGTAAAAGTTGTTTGAAGCCCAGAAGTGGATGACACCAATGGCCAAAACAACGAGGAGAAGTACCAAAAGGAAAGCAGCTCCAATCTGTTGCAACATTATAAGCAACACAGTTAGCAGTATGCACCATAACCACGAGGAACATACCGCAGATACCATTGCAGCTTTTGCTCACCGTCCAATGATGAACTATAATGATGACGGCCGATATTGCAGACAGCAGAAGAAGAAGACCGATGGAAATGAATACATAAACACCTCTAGATAGTCTCCAATTGTCATCTTTCCTGGAAGCAAATTCCGCAGCACATCTAGTTATAAACTGTTTGTTTCTTCACTACTTAACTTTAAGAGAATGTAAATAATTTACAGTTACTCTGCCCCTGAACCCTTCTCCCCCTTTTCATAAAAAGTGGATGGATACTATGAAGTATGTACCATTCTCGTGGTGCAAACACATCCTCCTCACCAAGTATATAAAAACAAACAAAAAAGCACCTTAAAAGAGGCGCCTTGGAAAAAAGGCCCTAATACATCCCAAAGAAACAACAGAAAAAAGGATGTTCTTCCAAAACCAACATACGAAAAAAGACACCAAAAGTTTCCTTTTCTATCAAGTAACCTTCACAAGTTCTAGAATTACTTTTGTGCCAAAGATGACACATCAGAAAATAGGAAATAACAATCACATTTGCTTCTAATACCTGGGAATGAACATCCCCAAGGGCACAAGAAGCCCGTCGTTAGGTGGTCGGAAGGTTGCCACAAGTAAGTTTAGGAAAAAGGATCATATTCTACGGTTAGGAATCTACCATATATGTTTTTTCTCATTCCATCAAAAATCAATTTTGCGGTATAGATGCTTATGACCTCCCCATCTATGCCTTGCAGTAATGATTCCCTGGGAGTTATGACCTTTACCGCCATGAAGCTATCCATAGATCAAATTATTTCATGGATTGGATTTCTATAGAATCTGGTATCACTCAAAGTACTCCAAATGTAAGCAAAAATAAATTCAAAATGTCTGCCCCAAAACTTACCATTTCAGCAAACCAGAACTAAGGGAAAGCAAAGCCGGAAAACACACTAATGGGAGTAAAGCAGAAAGGAAATCAGCTTTCTGGGGCACCTTGTCGTCCCTAGAGCCCACAACCTCCAAGTAGGAGGCACCACAAAATGCCACTAGAACAACTGCAAAATCCGGAACAAATAAAATTAAAGCCATTCTCAGAATCCATACAGAAATTAAGGGATGGAAATAGAATACAAAAAATAGTTTGAAGTTGCAACTTTGCAAATTAATTTCAAAGGAATGCAGATATAACACTTACCTGAAAAAATTCCCACACAGAGAGCAGAAGAAACAGAGAAACGGTATGTGGCAAACCATGATACAATTGGCAGCACACCAGTAACTACCAGGACAATTAGAGAGGCCATCGCCCAGCCAAGATACACAGGCGAAGCATAAGGCGATGCAATGGTATTGTGGTCACCAGTCCATCCCTTGTATTGTAATTCCTCTAAAGGCTTAGCAGATACTATTGCACCAAGGGCTAATACAGAGCCAGCAAATAATAACGTGCAGATAAAGAGAACAATACCCTGCCAACGCAACAAGACAAAGTAGTCAGGAAAACCATGATCCTCTTAAAGAACCACAGCTAATTACTATGATTTAAGTAACTATTCAATAGAGAAAAACACTTAGTGTGGCAAATTTAACCTTCATATTATAAGCACTTCAGAATAGTATACACTCAATAACCATAAAAGAATTTTTTTAAAAAAGCAGCTTCTGTTGATTAAAGCAGTTGAATTCAAAGTCCGAGACAATATTTTCCAATGCTATGCCAGTTCAACTAGGTATTACAACAGACCAAGTGGTTTATATTTAAAAATATTTTTCATGGTGGGATCCTTTGCTCACTTATACTGCCTATGAGTAATTGTTTCCATGTTTTAGCCAAATTATGTTAAAAGTTTGGCCACATGTTACGGAACAATTTAAATAATTGGTATGCATCAATCTGCTCACTCCAAGGTTGAAAGTCTAGATCAGACTATATTAGCATTTCAATAGACCAGAACAGGATAACAAAAACCCGTTGCAGCACCCACAATGGTGACTGACAATAGTTGTCAGCAACCATTCCCAAATAGTCTCTCATTCATGTCAACAATACTTCTTTCAATCCATTGACCAGCAAAAATTGTGGAGATGGAAATACAAACCTCCTTCATCCCCATTGTTCGGCGATTTCCTCCCTGACCTGCCCCATCAGTTCCTGAAACCCAAAATTGGAAGCCGTTGCGAATCCATATTGGTGTAGCAATAGACAAGCAGGCCACAGTGAGAGGTACAGTTAAAGACAATCCAAGAAGAAGTGATGATTTGCTGCAGAGAAGGAGACATGTCTTAACACAAGTTCAATTACCAACACAACAACACACAAGAAATATGGAAAGCGGAAGATGAAGCAGAACAAAATTTATCATCAGGCAGGCAATATTTTCATACAACAGTGGTTACAATCCAATAGACTAATAGTCACAACAATCTAAAAAGGGAACATGCACAGTCGTAGAAATTTTCGAATATTATTTACATGAAACCAAGAATAGAAAGGCCACAAAAGGGGCTGTTAGAAAAGTTTTGACCTATCAGAGACCAAAAAACAAAGAGAACATAATAAAATCCTGCAATGCAAATTATTTTCCTAAACATAGAAAAATTGCAGAGAATCATTTAAAAAACCACAAGCAAGTTTTCATGCTGCATATAATTAGCTCTAACCAACACAAGGATTAAATTTGCACGACAAGATTTCACAGGTAACGCTATTAACTTAAAGAATATCCAGAACCATACCTCAAGAAGGAAAGCAGCAAACCAACACAAGTGCTCAGCAGCCAAGCCACAAAACCATACTGAAAAAAGACATGTTTAGATCACACTCACAAAGTAATACAATTAAAGAATGTACAGATGTGAATTGAAAAATTTAGGAAACACAAACAATAGGAGGGTGAAAGAAATTGTAAACAGTGGAAGGGTGACAGACAAGATGAAATTTACAATTTAAGGTTACTATCAAAGCAGCAATCATTGTAACCTCATAAAGAAATAGAAAATCTGCGTTAACAAATCATTCATTTGGGAAAACCTAAAAAATCTGCCTTACATAAATCAAAGCGAAAAATAGGCTTAGCTTGGTGTAGAAGGATGGTGATAGTTTCACGGCCAAAGCCTTATAAGGACTCTATTATGAATGATCAAATCAAACACAAAAGATAGCAATCACTTTCAAGTCAGCAACAATGTACAAGCAAAAATTAAGTAACATCCACAGGCAATAATGCAGGAACATAACCTTGTTTGATTAGTCGCTATGTTGTTTTAAATGAGTTTAATTATTTCAAGTGCTCTTAAGTATAAAGTGGCTGGGCGCTGTTTTAGATGGCTGGGCTCTGTTTTATCATTTTAAGATCAAAGGTTATGATTCTAGGGCTGCAAAAGAACTATTATAATAAATTCTCTTTTCCTGTAGTTACCCAGAATAGTTTTGCTTTTGAGAATTACAAATTTGAAGTTTATCTCTTTTGAAAATTTTAGGGCCATTTACACTTTGTATTCCAACTTGCTCTCACCCCTTATATTTTGTGAATTATCGCTGGATTTACTTTCCAGGACTGCAGTAGGCAATTTCCATGAAGCAAAATATTCATTAAGCTGATAGATTATTATTTCAGCAACAAGGAAAAGTATTTGCAAAAGCAATTAGAATATGTATAATATTACGTCACAGGACTATCAAGTACCTGCTAACCCCCCAAAAAAAGGGACAATAAGTACCTTTCTTGGCTTTGAGCTCATAACCATTTCTTCAGCTTGAAGGGACCGAATGAATGCCATGATGGAACAGACAACAGGAGATAGAAGCAAGACCACAAAGCCAAATTCAAACTGCAACAGAGTAGTTAAAGATTTGCAAGATAGATTAGGTGACACTAACTGCCACGGAAGCGTCTCACAAATTGATTCAAAACACTAGAAGACACAGAAAGTTCCATCAAGAAAAGAACCTTTTTACCTGTTGATGAGCATCATTTAAAATTTTGATGGTCTTTGGACGGACAATGGCCACTACGACTGTTTCAACAATAAAAATAAAACTGAACAGTACCCACGCTCTCTCTGGGGTACTGGCTATGTGATGCAACACCATTCTAGAAATTTGAAGCCACTTTTCGAGGCCTTGAAGTCTAAGTTCTTCGGACAGCGAAATTTGGTTAGGCAAAGCATTATCAACACTATTTGAGTCAACAATTGTCATATCTGTATTGTCACGATGATCTCTATCCGCGTCCAAACTACTTCTCTGAAGCAATGCAAGGATAGTTGGGTCTATCCCCTTCTCTTGCAACATCATAGCAAAATTGGGATCGAGTCCTTTATCCTGCAACATGGTAGTCAATTCTAAGTCTCCTTGCCTGCCTCTCTTTCTCAGCATAGACGTAATCCTGGGATCATTCAAGTTTTCTTGAAACACTAGAGCTAAGTTCTCCAGTGCTTGTTGATTTGCCGAAGTTGATTCAATGGACTCACAACCTTGACTTTCAAGGCCACTACTAGAACAAATTACAAGAGAGCTGTTACGCTCAAAGTTCTTCTCTACGTTGGGTGGACATGCTTCAGACTCTTGGACAATAGAGCGACAAGAACTACTATGTAATATAATACTCGGCCTTCCACTATCCACACTCTTTTCGCTATTAATTCCCTCAACATTACTCCAGCTATTAATATCACCGGGGCAATGTGTTTCACCATTACCAAGGTGAGCCACTTCAGCGCTGCTACTGCGTTTCAAACTAGAGCCACAACCTTCAGAAGAACTGGACGAACTGTTCTGTTCCTTCCTACGAAACCCCTCTCTCAGGCGAATCACGGTACTCTTTAAGGCATCCCTTCTCGCAGCTAAAGGGTTTGAGACAGATAAATGACAGGAAATAGCAGCACCTAAAAGCACAGATGCTACCACAGCATAACTAACAAAATGTCCAATGTACCTGCAATGAAGACAAGTTCATACAAATTGGAAACATAAGAAACAAGCAATGCAATGAGATATCAGAGGTTCAGGATAAGAGAACGAACCAATAATGCACTCCAAAGCAAATAAGAAAGACTCGAGATGTCCCAGCAACAAAAAGGGCAGCAACACAACTTTGAAGGAGCTGAAACCCATATAAGCATGCACCCATATTCCAATCTGAAAGCACAATTAGTCTTAACAATGTAAGAATAGTAGCTCGCCAGAGACATCACAAGAAGAAAAAAAACAACTAATGATTAGCCTAAGTCTATGAAAATACCGAGAATTATAACAGCAGCAGAAGTAATGGAACCCAGCCAGTGAGACTCTCTAGCAGTCAAGCCATATAAGATCGAATAGACGACAAGGACAAGAAGTGAGCCAAGATAGAGAAGCCCAAGGTGGATAGCCCTGCAAGATAAAACTAGATCACAAACTTGTATGGCGACAGAATAATGTGGCCAACACCAAGACAAGTATATGGAGAGATTGAAATCGCTTAATCTTGCATACCATAAAGTGATGAATAATTCAACATAAAGACTCGGAAGCAAATTTAACGGTTACTTAAATGCAGGATTTCGTGATGCTTACCTCCAAGATTGTCGAGGGTATAACTCATTGGGATCAGGTGGTTCAGGTAAGCCAGCCAAGGGGCCAACTTCGATGCAATCTGAATATGCAAATTTGTATGCCCTACGGACATACTCATCAACATCTAAGCCATTTCCTGTTCAAAAAGAGATACAAAAAATAAGAAAAATAAATAAATAAGCATTAATGGATACATAAAATGTAGAAGTTGAACTGGCTCCCTGACAAATTGCCTAGCAGATTATTAATGTGAGGTCGATGGAATCAATCAGGGAAGGTAGGACCGCAAAACAAAACAAGTCATCACAATAAAACCTTCCAAAGCTTACCATTAAAGACCATTCTGCAAATAAAAAGCATGTTTATTGCAAGAGCAATTGCTGAGACACCAAAGAAGAAGCCAGAAGGTGAATATTGGTCAGACGCTCTTGGACCTGCCGTAACATATACGGCACATAGTTCATATGCGCAGAGCAAGGCAACAGCCAGAAGTAATAGTATTGCAACAACCCCTGTAAAATATAAGAATAAATATCATGTCATCTTGAAGGTAAACAATTAGAAGCATACGGTACGGATCAGCATGAAAGCCAGTTGAAGCTCAAATTCACTAAACAAACGAGAAGACTGAAGTAAGGCGTCAGTTGAGCAATTGTCCTAAAGCTGAAGTAGTTAGGAAAAGGGACCAAGTTACCAAGCTATCCAGCATTCTAACAACATGCAAACCACCTGGTAGGAGGGAGAGAGATAAACACGTACATTGAAAAATGCAGCAATACAAACACGACAGGGACAACATAATGATGGAGGGCAACAGCCAACTCACAGAACTCATACTAAAGCTTCTTAAAAAAATACAACTAAGGCCACCAATAACCACAAAAAATGCAATGTATATCCCTTCGCAAGAACTTTCCTATTTACTTGTCATTCCCATTTTTTATTTTTTGGTATTGGAAACAATAATGCTCTTGAAATTGTTCCATTTTCTATTTCCCCTAAAGAAATAATTTTCTTGGGGGGGGGGTTGGTGGAACGGAGAGAGAGAGAATTTCATCCATGGTAGGAGAGAAAAGACTGTAACTCTGTCTCTAGACATATCAATGATATAAGGAATAATAGACATTCATCATTAAGATGTGTAGCATAAGCCAATGGAGTCACTACATACTTGAGCTTTGCCATTGTGTCCTCCACCAAAGCATGATTGAATAGAATGCTAACAGAAGTGCAGTTCCAGCCATTATCACAGCCAAGCCAATCAAATCTCGTTCCAGTAACACCATTAACCAGCAACCCCAAAGAATAAGCACCACAACTGGAGAAATAACAATTATCCATGCAGACAGAGAAAGGAAACCACATAACAACCCCAGGTGAGGTCCTCGTAAGAAATCTGGCCATTTCCGAGCAAAGACCCAACTGAAAAAGCAAATAAAACAAAAGTTAATAGATAGAGAGATTTACCATAACATAAAGTCAAAGATTGCACACGCTTCTAGCATGGAGGACAAAAATGTGTTGATGGTGTTTTCGAGAAGAGAAAGTAGGACAAACTCATATATGGCTAAGATATTACAGCATCCATGTAAAATAACTGAAATCCATTAATCAGATCCAAATAGTTGAGCTGTGAGAATTACTAACATTGCCCAGCAGATGAAGTGCAAGACAGTTAAAATTAATAAAGACTACATATAAACCACATCATAGAAACCTCTTGAAATAACTTGGCCAAATCAGCTATGTACCTATGTCTTTGACAGCCATATTACACACCATGACTTCAAGTATGCAAAGGCCCCCTGCCTATCAGGCTTCTCTTTATTCTTTATCAGTAACAAAGCAAATGGGCATTTAGAATAGACAAAGTGTTGCTATTACGCTGCTATGATGTTAACTGTTGTACTATTATATATTTGGTAATAAATAGGTCATGGCCAAAGTGAATAGATAACGAACCAAACAGCACAGCTACTCTCGGGAAAAAACAGAGAAAGGCCCATGCACTCCAATATGGAAAGAGAAATATCAAAAACAACAATAAATTACCTGAATTATGTTTTTGTGCAGGTCATAAAAATTGTTGACAACTGTTGAAGGGAAAAAGGAATAGTGACACACCATTCACTCAATTTTTTAAACAGAAAACTATACGATAAAGGACATGATGTCAAACCAATAAGATCGACCATCTTGTTTGGCCACTCCTATTCGGAATCCAAAGCCAACCATAAGTGCAAAAAATCCAAAGCCAAACATAAGTGCAAAAAATCCAAAGCCATGTGCAAGAATATTAACCAAACGCACTACCAAAATTATCAGGCCAAACTCTCCATGCTTGTGATGACCTTAAACTAAACGACGAGATCTAGCAATTGAGTAGGCCATCAAGAACCATTAACTATATGCCCTTTTCTTGGTCCATAGCTAGTAAGTGATAGACGGTTTGCTAAGAAGCTAACACGAAGGTACGGTATCGGCAAATTGACCAAACTGTTGTTCTTGGGTGTAAGGCATGTAGCGCATCCAATGCAATTTCTTTCCACAATTAACGATATAAAGAGTTTATCACATTGATTCTTTACGTGTTAAACTGATCATTGTCAGTACAAACTATAAATGCATTTTGGATTTAGTATTCTTAGCATCTATATAATCTAAGTATCTAAATGATTAAATATAGCTTTCATCATTCCAAGATTTGGTCTTAATAAGCAGTTTTCAGTGTTGAAAAGGTAGAGTAGTGTTCAAGTGTTCTAATCACTTCCTTCATTGTGTATCAAAAATTCTTTTCATTATATTCCCTTGTCAGCACACTACGTCACTTCTATGCATGTGTAATTCCATTACTTTTCTCATTATTCTTCAAGGTTCTTCACATCATATTCCTCTTTTTTGTGTTTGGGGGATTCATTAAAAATATCAGTGGAACTCTTTTGTGCCTTTTGATTGGATCCACCACAATAGTTCAATTGCTTGAGTTACATGGTTTTCATGATAATGAAGGCACATCATTAATTATAACTTTAATTCATCTTTTGAAGCATAAGCATGGGGTATATCTCAAAACCAGCATCGCCATACTGTAAACAATCCGATTCTGCATGGGCAACACACATCTAAAGTGTCTATTTATGCTTGCCAAAAGTTTGCTGGGGGGCTACAGCACCCCTGATAGTTTTAAAAAACCCATTACTTCCAATAATTTATATGACGTTTAACAATCCCCCTTCCTTCCCCCTCCAGGGGGGCAGTTCTTGATTCCTGCCTCTGCTCCTGCTTGAAAGCAATACAGGTGCAATAAAATTTGAACAAGATCCAATCAACCGAATCGATTGGGGAGTCGCAAAGCGTATATCTTCCCAAATTGTGATCCTAAGAAAGATTAGTGCTGACGGATGCAGGAATCTCCTTGGTCCCCTCAAAATAACTTGGGAAAAGGTTTAATAAAAAGGCAAAGTTTTGCTACGATTCATACAAGAATGGAGCTCCATTGCGGAACAAAAGTCAAAATAAAAAAAAATTAAATAAGAAAAATGAAGTAAATGTTGAGGGCCCCCAACTTGAGAGATAAAGCCGCCCAGACAGTGTTAATTAACAACTCCGTAATGGTCTCCCGACTTTTTCTTAGCACACTCACTTCCTCCTACACTGCATAAAAAAGATTAAGGGAACCCACGTACAACTGATCATTTTGCTGTTACGCCACTTAATCATAGAATTGTCATCTTTAAATTCACAACTACTTTCACTAAAATTCCAAAAATCTCGGGAAAATTCTATACCTCCCTTCCTTAGGTAGGAAAATTCTATGATTTCCTAACCAATTTGCTTGATATCCCATACAGAAAAAAGGTACGATAATTTAATAATGGAGCTAGCCAGCAAAATAATTCACTAAATGCTATAATATTAAATTGGTCAATAACCCTTAGAACACGACACTTCAATTATGCACGAAGAATCTGGAGACTTTTTTTTTTTTTTTTGCAGCTTTATTGTTGAATGTAATTGAAGTTATATTTGTCCTATAAATCCTTGTACGTGTTCATTTTTAATCTTATTCGAAGTATGGGACAGATAGATGAGATGTTGACTGATTTCATGAAACAAACACGGGTAGGGTTCACATGGTGTCACACTCTTAACACACATTCATGTCTTATTATTATTATTATTATTATATGATTTATTATCCTTCTAGTGAGCGGTGCAACATTAGCATTTTGCACCCCAAACCCACAACGCGGTCACATTTCCTCAATTATGCTTTGGGCTCGTGACACCTTATTTTTGTTATCTTCGTAAAACAATTCTTTATTACTGTACCGAAGAAGAGACTGGAAGGACTACCAGAAGAAGAGACTGGAAGAACTACCAGCTTTCTGACGTGCAAAATTTTTTGAAATTTCATGTTCAAAATATATATAATTTCTAAAAATTTTGCAGTACATTCCTCCTTAAGTTTTTTTTCTTTCTTTTTTTCAATAAATGCTTAAAATTTACTATTTAAATAAGAAAAAAATTGGCAAAAATTTTGGTCTACAGCTAAATAACATCATTATAAACGTTATTTGTTGCGTTACGGACGATAGCTCACATAGTGGAGAAATGTAGTGAAACTTGCTTGTCGCATTGCCAAACTTAAAAACACATAGCGTACCGTATTAGTACATGAATGAGAAATGAAAAATACGACCTAAGAAATATAGTACATAAGAAGCAACAATGTGATAAAACACGATCCTTTATTAGGGGTTCGTGCTTTGATCGATATTAATCGTGACTCACGGTGCACGAACGACCTCTCTAACTCACATTATTAGATCGAGCTTATAGAGATTAAATCACTTTATTTTAGTTTTACTACTTTCCTTCCTCCTTCCTCAAAGTAAGGTACAACGAATAAATAGTAGAAAATAACTCTAACGGACTTGAGCTTTCTAACATTATCCTAAGCCCACCAACCCAAAAAGCTCACAAAACTAATAAAAAAAACAACTTTCATTAATAACAAATAATAAAAGAAATATTAAATGACCGTTCTCATCACAATGTTCACGGAAGCAAATAAAATGAGCCTTTTATGAATAAGTTGGGACTTAATTCGTTAAGGGTTCGAGCTCGTTTATTTATAAACATGTCGATCCTAAACAATAAAATAGGACTTATTTGATTAACGATCCGAGTTTTAACAATTATCAGCTTGGTTCATTAAAGACCCATGTAATGCCCCGGAATTCTAAACAACCACAAACACGTCACTAACAAACTAATCTATATCTAGTAACAAGATTTTCAAATAAAGTATATCTTAAATTCAACTTTATTAAAATCCAATAATGAAAGAAACTAAATCCATTTGGCCTTATTGTCATATTTTGGCTTTACATTTTTATTATAAACCGTTGAAAAATATAATCATGGCCAATGACATACAATTGTTCAAAGAATATATAATAAAAATAAGGATAACATCCCGATAACCTATCTCGAGTGAGCACACTTCCTAGGCTTGAGTCCTTTGACCTACAACCCCTGATCCTGCTTGGCATTTTATAAGAAAAATAGTGCAAAAATGTAGCCAAACAGGTACGAGTCAGAAAAAAGTTCAATCTATTGAAGTAACGATAACATATAATAATATGAGAGTAAAAAACCAATAATGCATTTGCCTACTAGTACCTCAGTCCAATCGTAATACCAATAGAGGATAAGTCCAACCAATGACATAACTATACAACACTATGGGATACATATCCTCCCAATCGAAATACATGTCATTCCGAGGTTTTATGCGTAAAGACTTTACACGTATAACAATTTTGGTGGAAGAGTTCCCGCAGAACCGGGTCATACTAGGACATGTACCTTCTTGGGCCAACGATCAACCCTACAACTTGGGAGTATAACTCTCATCTCCCAAGGCCTTTAATAATTCGTCGAGCTCTAAGGTGTACACACCCTTAAGGCCTAAACCAACTACTACAATATGTCAAGCCCTTATACATACTTCGAAGGCCTAAACCGATGACGTAAAGTAATGATCAATCGATCCTAGTGAATGTACTTAAAAAACTTAAACCTACATCTGCCATAATAAACCTTGAACTAATATTTCCAAGGCCTACAATAACCATGGGATACATGTCCTCCCATGGCCTACAACACATCATATCAAATCATAATGATATATATTTATTCCAACAATTCTATTTATCCCCGAAGGTTTATGTTGTGTATTATCAACACTTTTTAACATTTAGCATGTCTAGTTCAAGGTCTACAAATATTTCCAAATTCTAGTTCTGAAAATTATTTGTTAACGTATCGAAGCAACAAAATTTTAAGATTCTAGTAGGAGTTGTTCGAATGGCTTAGTACCTACCGTTCGAATGGGAGGACATGTATCCCATAGATCTATTTCCTACCATATTCCAATTATTGGATTTCCTATTCGTACAAATTTGTTATTATCACCTTTAATGTAGCTTGATATTATTTGTTAACGTATCAGTCCTCCAACTACAGTTTGAATGTAGCTGCTAAATCAGAACAGAACCAGCGTAATAGGTGAAAAACAGTTTTGAAAATCTCCAATTTTTTCTATATTGTTCATCATAAAAAATGAAACTAACATGTAAATTCCAATAGATTAAGAGTAAATTTTTGCTACGCAACTTGCTTAAGTCAAAAAATCCTTCTTGGAAAGTTTGCTGATGAACTCTTAGGTCACCCCCTCCCGTGTGCGCAAAGATTGAACAATCAAACATCGAAGCCTCAACACAACGAGAACGAGGAGAGGATTCTGAATGCACCTCTAGATCGTCACGCGAAGTACTTTCTTTCTCAGATCGGATGGTTTTGTGTTTCTTTTCTTTAATTAAATTGGCTTACATTGTAAAGGCCATATGTACATATTTTATACTGTTACATATTTGTAACAAAGGAAATAATATCAAGCTACATTAAAGGTGATAATAACAAATTTGTACGAATAGGAAATCCAATAATTGGAATATGGTAGGAAATAGCATAAATTATGTTCGGTCCCCTTGGTCATAGTCAGTATTTCTAACACAATCTAAGAAACAACCACTAGTGCAGGAATAATTTAAATCGTTTAAAATCGGTTGTAATGGAAATGATGTAGAAATGGTTACATTCCAAATCGGTTGTAAAAGGAACCGATCTAGAAAGTTACATAGAAAATCGGTTACAGATGAACCGATGTAAATTCAATTAAATCAGTTTTGAAAGGAATTGATGTGGAATTCAAAAAACAAAATCAGTTGCATAAATCGATGTGGAAGATATAGTTTCAAAATCGATTGTGGAATGAACCTATGTGGAATTAAAAAACAAAATCGGTTGACATAAACCGATGTGGAAGTTTTAAAATCGGTTGTAGAATGAACCGATGTGGAAGTGATATTCAACATCGGTTTTAGATTATAACGACGTTAAACTAATTATTTCAACATCGGTTAGGACCAAAACCGATGTTGAAAGTATTTATATTTTTTTTAAAATCTGGTTTGTACCAGTTATAATCCTTTCTATGTTTTACTTTTACAACCTTCAAAATCTCAGCAAATAAAATATAAATAATCTAAACGAAATAATAAAGAGA
>MKEJ01084097.1:0-21006 GCA_001753735.1 Embelia ribes | reverse complement strand
CCACTAGGGATACCTAGGGATTTAAAGACTTGTTGCATATGCTAAATGCATTCATAACTCCAACGAAAAGAGAATTAGGTTTAGTTTATTTTCTTTTGTTTCTTTTTCTTTTTGGGGTTAGTGGTTTTGTATCTATTTTCGGCATGCTTTTTTACTTTGCATTGCCAGGGACTAGCAATGTTTTGGTATAAAGTGTGTAAATTAAGTGCATATAATTGAGCTTTTAGGTCATTCACATATGGTTTAGCATTTAAAACTCATTATATTTCGGTATTATGCATTTTTATATTAATTGCATGTTTATGATAATAAATGTGATGATATAAGACCAACAAGTAAATTCTCATGAAATATGATATTAAGTATTATATTTGGACTATGGTTTGAGCTCTGAAGTATCAAGAAATGAATTTTACTAAGTCCCAAGCTAACAATTTGATTACCCATTTAGTAAAAAATATTTCAGGAACTGAAGAACTAAATTTTGCTAAATTTCTAGGAAGCCATGGAGAAGATTTTGGTATCAAAGTGGGTATAGTTGGAAAACTCGTTGGATTATCTTTCCAAAGGTTCAAATAGAAATTGATTATGAGGTGTGTACAACGAGTTATGAATTTTTTCGTGGGTAATAAAACCACTAGTTATACTTTCAAATACCCCAAGGGTATATTTAAGAAAACCTTGTAACCATATTTTCTAATATCTGAAATCATTCTTTTCCAAAATCGCACTCATCCTTTTCAAAATTTCAACATAACATTTTTCAAAAACTTCAAAATCATCATTTTCAAATCTCCATTTCATACCTTTCAAAACTTATATCCTTCTGATGCATAAGACAAGAAATTCCATTACATACTACCAATGACTACTCCGATAATTATGATGTGATTTACTAACGAAGATTACATTCCCCGCATGTAAATGCTATAGTATATATTATGAATTATATAAATCATAATACATGAATTTTCAGGACTTGAAATAGAAATAAACTTTTTTAGGTCATGTAATAGAAAAGTAGGTTTTAAGGCTATGTAATAGTAACAAAGGATTTTATACCTGAAAATATATACGTAAGTTTTTAAGTTATAAAGTCTATATATAACTCCTCGAATAAGTAGACTATAAATACTAATAGAACAATTAATCCCTAAAATTCACATATCTTCCATTGATATGCCTCGATTCTTATCAAGAATGATCATCGAATATCTACCAATACACTCATGCCATGAATTCTTACCAACATGCTTAAAAAACCTTTATCAAGAATGATCATCGAATATCTACCAATACACTCATGCCATGAATGCTTACCAATATGCTTAAAAAACCTTAAGAATTAGGTGATACTACTAGTAGCTTTATGCCTCAATGTAGAATAGCGTATATGAAAATAACATTTTTAAACACGAAATTAAATTTGAAAATAGTGGCATGTTATACATGTCAATATACATACAAAAACTCAAATTTATATTATTGCTCTAAATCTATCCGTACCTCAAATGCCTCCGAAACTATCCGAATGATCTGACTTCTTCACCTTGAAGACCCCCTTCAAAGCCTTCTCGAAACGGTCTATCTCCGCTCTTCAAAATGAGACAAAACTATACAAAGAAGTTATCTACTAAACATAAGAGATAGATTCGATAAATTTATTTCGACTTATCGACTCGATATGGAAATCGAGATAATGGAAATGAGAAAAACAAATTGATAAAACTTATGTCAACGCATAGCTCTCATGATGTCGATGAGAAAGTGTGTAAGTCTCAAAGCCAAAGGATCGACGATGCTAGATGATATCACCCCAAAAACCTTCGAAGCTTTAACCCCCGAAATGATCTACTTCCGAACCTCGAAACGTAATGAACCTATACCAAGAAACGATTGACAAGATATAAGGAAGAAGTTTCTCAACTTTCTTTCTACGAAACAAACTTGGCATGAAAATCGAGGTAAAACCAACGAGAAAATGAGAAGAGAAAACTTACGTCAAAACATAGCCCTCAAAATGTAGAATCCGAATATTCACTTATTTTTTTTGCGAATGAAGACCTGAGCTAGATGGTTCGTCGAAGGAAAAGTCGAAGCTTTATGAGTCACCACCTCTCTCTCTCTCTCTTTTAGAATTTTAGAAATGGGAGAGAAATGAAGAAAAAATGACATTTGATTTGATATAAGGGGTCAAAAAGCACATTACCTGATGTTGTATCTATCTGATGGCCCATAGTCAACTGTATGGCGGCCGTCCAATGACAAACATCCGTCGAACCTATTGTCGGATATAGAGAAAAGCACTTACAAAATTTTCAACCTTTGGCCAAATGACACCCCCTCAGTATGATTTGTCCGACGCTTGTCCGAGGGCTCAGACCCATCAAATAGCTTCCAGACACAGCTGTAAAGTCAATCTTTGACTAAGTCTTACCAATTCCAACACCCACAATCATAACCTTATTCTACAATCAAGAATGCTATGCCACAACTACTAAACCCATACTACGACAACAAATGCCACGATATAAAATAAATAATATCATCACAGCTCATATAATAATATTATTTATTAAGCAAAAAATTTACCCATAAATTTATAGGATGTCACATGATTGATATTATTACATATTATTTTTTCGTTACCTTATTAGTTTGTTATTGTCTTTAAGGATAGTTAAGCGAAAACAAGTCGAAATTTTAATTTTGAAAAGAAGAAGAAAAAATATTGTGCCTCTAATTATAGATAATATTGCACTACATCCATTTTGCATTATCGCAATTGCTATGTTTGTGGCGGTAGCCACCATTTTTAAAGCCTTGATGCATATATATATATCGATTCCATTCCTTGATGCTATTATTTTTTCAGATAGTGGAGAATAATTGATTACGAGGCATTGTGTTCACAGGAGCACATCTAGAAATTCGAACAAGGGAGGACAAAATATGTGTATAAAAAGATATAAATAATTGTTAACCAATGAAAATCTTAACTTTATTTTAATACTTATTACAACACATCAAAAGCATAATTGGGTGTTGCAACGTAGTTTAGAATACTGTATACACTTAAAATGACAAAAATGAAAAAATAATTAAAGATTTTATCGAAAGTATGATTGTTTTTTAAAATTTACTATAAATCTTATTGAGATATTAAAGTAGTAAGTATGATTATTTTTTAAAATTTACTATAAATCTTATTGAGATATTAAAGTAGTATTGTTCTAATTTTGATAAATTATAATTGGAAATAGATTAGAACAATTTATATTTTTTAAAATAGAATTTATAAAAAGAATTATTTTATAAAAAAAATATGAGTATAAAAATATTTAATGATACTAAGATACGGAAAAGTCAATACAATCGAGTAACTTTTAAAATAATATTGTAACACTCTGAATTTTTTACTTTTAACCTTAACAGTCCACCAATATTGAAATCAGTCAACTAGCCTAATCAGTCGACCATTTCATGCAATCAGTTGACTGATTCAAGTGGTGGCAGTTTTTAAAAATAGGCTACGTCTCCACCTTAGGTGACAAAGCACGAATATAAAACCTCAATACTGGTGGTTATATACCATTTGTAAATACTCACATATTAGATTAGAGAGAAAGAGATAAGAGAATTGAGGAAAAAGGGCAAATTCTACTCTGTTTGAGCTTGTAACTGTGATGTATGAACATTATAATCGATTTCTGTGGTATTTTGACATTACATTATAGTAAGTGACCCAACTTATCTTGCACTTATCACTAAGTTTTGACGTAATCAAGGTTGTTGAAGAATTAACAAGTTTGATTTTGGTACAAAATTAACATTTTCACATAAACGACTCATAATTTAACTAGGTTATAATTTTCTCTAGCCAAAGATGACTCGCATATTGGGAATACGAGTTTTAGAAGCCCTTAAAAGTGATAAAATAAGGTAGTAAAACCTGTTTAATGAGCAAAATAAGTTGTTTTTGAGTAAAACAAAGTATCAATCGATTGATTTATTGAATCAATTAACTGATCCGGTTGAGCAGAACATAAAACAATTCTGCATGCATTATTCTTCAAATATAAGTCCCTATTTGAGACTTGGGGACAAGAAATTGGATGATACCTTACCTCAATAGCCCTCTGAATATAAGAAAGTTAACTCAAAGCTTGTAAACTCTTAACTACGACTTAAGGAATGGGTTAGTTATGGGAAGTAAACACTACAATAATTAATGCCTTTATTTTTGTGCTAATAGGTGTTAGTTGTTGTGTACATAATTTCTCTTATCACTGGAAATTATGTTTTGCGTCCAGTGGCTGCGTGTATAATGTGTGAAGAAGATGTAATATAATGTTGGCGTTAAACTTACATGAAAGCTATAAAAAACAAAACTAGTGATTTAAAACATGTATAATAAGATGTGATGATGTTGATTCCTAATATGTAACAAAGATGTGTGTATGTATGTGTGCATAGTAATATTTGTTGGGAAATACTCCATGGTTGAAGGTAATCTATTGAGGGGAAAATACTCTTTTGGGCAAAGTTAGGCCATGTTGCATTGAAAGAATAAAACTCAGAGTGATTTCAGGTACTTTTACAAACCCTATGAATTACTGAGCAAATCATGGGGTCCATGGGGGACCCCATATGTGTACTAATACTTTGGTTTGGTCTCATGAAAGTTTTGGGTATGGAAGAGCACCCGTCAAAATTTTTGTGCACAAAATCTCGAGGATTTTGTGCTCTTGAGGTGTGTATATTTCCCAATACAATATTACCCCTGGGACTTAATCATGTTTATATGGCCATGTGTGTATTGTGGTAGATGATTCAAATTGTGTGTGTATAGATGCGTATTAACAATATGTGACAATATGATGTGTGACTGAGATGAAAGCTGCTTCGTGTTCATTCATGCCTTATACATTGTTTGAAATATTGTTCATCAACTAACTTTATTTGTCTTTTGTTTATCAAATAACAGCTCAAGAAGGTGATCATAGTCGAGGCGGGGGATCAAAGGCAGTTCCCCACTAGAGCATGGGGGTGTAAGTATTGATAGTAATAGTCGTCAAAAGTTGAAAATCATGACTGTACCCTGGATAAAAACTTAACTATATTTTTTTATAATACGTTGAGCCAATCTTTATAAATGTTTCAGAGATCTCGAGGCTCACTCTTTTGTAAAGACATCTATATAGTAATTCTGTAGAATTAATATGTTGTGTTTGATGATGTACATGGGGGATAGTCGGACATTGTGAGTAGTTTTGGCTGCGGTCATATATAAAATTAAATATTATTTTTTTAAAAATCTCACGTGGGCATGACACAAATGCTTCATCATAATGTTTACAGAAAATGAAACCTGACACTCGCACATTATTATAAGAACGTGCAAATTATAGGTCTAACTTTCTATATGAGAAAATGCATCGGGGTTACCAAAATTTAAAATTTAGGCCCCCAAAAAAAGATGGGATGTATCTATTTTAGATGTTCCAACTTTTGTTAAGCCAAAATAGTGAAAAGGCTAAATTTAAAAGTTGGCCAGCCATCATATACCAAATTTTAAGGGAAGGAAAAAAACTATAGACAACAGAACAAATACAATATAATTTTCTAATTATGGTTTAAAATAAAAATGATTATGAAAAACTAGAATGCAACTTTTGTTTTCTCTAAGTTTATATCTTCGCGCGATTTCTGAGCTTGAACTACAATTTCAGGTATGTTCATGTAGAAAATAATCCTACTAAAATTAATTAATAATATATTCATAAATGATTCACAATTTCTTTTTTTTTTTTTAATGAAAATGCAGGGTTTTATATTTACTGGTATTACATACTGGTTAAGAATATGGGTGATAGAGAAAAAAGACCCAGTTTTCTTGACTATGTTTACTTACTCCCTTAGCCCTTGTCAATACAACAGTTTTACAAACCATTTAAATTTCGAGCAATTTTTTTGGTATGCTTGTTATAATACCTGGATAAAAATATTTAATTAAACTGGGAATGAGAACAACGAAAAGAAAAAAATTGTTCAAATATGTTGCTAATTCAAGATTTGATAAAGATATATTTGTGAAGTATTATTTTTATGGGCTAGTTAATTAAGATTTGCCGATAACATAGTGAGAAATTTAAGAAATTGTGCAACAATCTAGCGAGACCTTGTATCCAATCTTAAATTAATTTACAACTCTAGTAATAAAATAAAAAAAGCAAATTGTATTACACAAGTGAAATTGGTGTAACATATATAATATTGAATGTCTGTCACGTTAACACATGACCTACAGCAATAACATGTAAACGAATCAGCAACAATTCGAAATTTTTAATCATTTCACTTTAATGGAAATGCTAATGCTCATCATGTGGCAAATTTTTTATTATTATTAATATTTTTTAGATTTCTTTTAATTGTAATGTTGGCAATGTTGGTGGTGGAATATTTCTACACCTTTACCCCCAGGCCCCAATACAGAACAAGAAACAATGTAGAAGAATATATACATATATATATATATATGTATGTACTCTAAATTGCACATTATATAATACAGCTAATTAATGGATCTGGGATCAAAAAAGTCCACTTCACTACTTAGTTAATGCAAGCTTAGGGTTATTTAATTGCGACTAAAGTATCACTCACATAATCGTGGAAACACCCTCTCTAATCAATTGGAATTAAGGGACTGTTCGGTACTATTGGAATGATTCACGTACTGTTAGTCGTTTACCAAAAAAAACATATGCCGTATCTTGTATGACTGTATTACATGCGTTGATTCTATTTTAAAAAAAAGTATTAACGCAAAAAGTTGTGATAGAGAAGTTTGTACAACTTATATACTCGGTTACGTATATCATATTTAATTAACAAATTTCATGTTCTTGATTGCTCCTTTTTTTTTCGGAGTAAAATAGAACTTCTCTGTCTTAGTAGCTTCTAAATGTATTTGACATTTTCATGATTCAATTTCCAAACATCTGATAATTAACTACGGTACTAATTTAGTCGGTATGTTTTAGCAATAATGGCGAGTTGACAGCGGAGATTATCTTTTCAGCTATGAGTGTGTTTATTTTACATAATTTCTAAAAATTTATCTATAATTATTCGGTTATCACAGTAATACAGTTCATTTTTTTTCTACCTTTAATTAGAAGCCAGAAATGAGCAAATAAATTGTGAAAAATGAATAAATTTGGACTATAATAGGACTCCATTAATTTGCGACTTATTTCTACAAAATTAAATATCAGACAGCACCACAATTACTTAGTTTATATGGCATGAGTTTTATGGGATGAGTTTCTTTGACTTAGAGTTTCCCTCTTTGCTTTCTAGGAAAAATTTTAATTTATTGTATTTAAATTTATTTTAAGGAAGGGCCTTAGCTATACTGGATCAAGGCCTTCATCAGTTTCTAAATTCCAACAAGACCCTTGAACTCTTGAAGGGTCACATTTTCAATTTGGCAAGAAAAATTTATTATGAAATCAAAAGGGTAAAAGATAAAATATCCTTTGCGCATGAATAAATTGTTACATAGCGCTATGAGTTGTTGATTTCGTAAAACAAGTGTCTAACACTCTTATAAATAGTGCAAGGCTGGAGAAATATTTATGGCAACGAAAATAAAATTATAAAATCGTCTCCAAAATTTTTAATTATAAAATTTTATTTTTGTTGCTATAAAATAGTTTCTTAACTTTACACTATTTAGAAGCATGCTGCATCCTCTCTTTCGTTGATATCTATGCATGCTCTTCTTTTTTTCTCAAACCTGAATAAGATTAAAAAAAAAATAAAAAATGAGTCAATTAGATCTCTTTCTAGAGTTGTCAAACAAACAAAATTTCATTAGTGATTAAAGTTGACATCCCTCTAAACTTTTTATGATTTTCATATAGTTCTTGGACCCAAATTTTAGCCGCCCCTAAGTCAATATTCCCCTCAGAAGGATCCAATATTTTCATTGAATAATACTATGAGTTTACTTTTAAGCAATATATTGCTATTTTTAACTACCAATAATTTAATAACTTGACGCCTATTCATATTTTTAATCAACCACCATGGACATCAACACTTCAACAAATTACACACGTATTGACCTAACTTCCCAAACTACAAAAATGAGTCCTTATATATTACTCACCATATATAATTTTAACAATGACATTATCATGTTGCTAAAAATTTTAACAATACTTCATTAAAAGAAACACTTTCATTGGAGATAAATAAAGAGGAGAATGATGAGTCATATATATACATATATATACACATACACAAAAAAAAAACACTCAATTAATTATTTAGTCAAATCATTTTGGCCTGCAATATACAAATTTTGTGGGTGTATATGTTTTTTCTCACCGAAATTTAGTGTTCTGTTAAGGATAAACTACACGTGGAAGGGCATTGTTTGTAATCTAACCCAAGCAATGGCCTATTATTTTATTCACTTTTCAATTTTTGTTGTTATTGGAATTTCCATTTAGTGCTTGGAAGGTATGGCTCATTGGTTAGCTGGTCAAAAGAGGTTGCCGTTGGTAAAGTATATATATACTACATAGTTTAAATATCATATTTTAGTGATGGAAAATGTGAGTAGTATCAAGATTAATAATTTCATTTGCCAGGTAAATAAAAGCAAAGCGGGAAACAAAGAATTAGAAAATGTTATTTTGAAAATATACAAAAAAGGGAAGCGAAAATATTACAAATGATCACACAGATAATTTAGGACTAAATTGTAAAATTAATAAGATATACTTAAAGAATATGTGTAGCTACAAAATTGGTTAAAATTTTTAATATAAACAACTTTTAGTAATATTATAAATAACATAAATATTATGAAAAATTATTACACCTAATTTAGTTTTTATTTTTGTACTTTTCAGTTGGAAGAAAACTTTCGAAAGTGAGTTTCTTATAAGTCCCTAGAGACGGGAGACGGTTTCGGAACAAACGAGTTTTTATATCCAACCAAGTTTCATGTTAACTATGCATAAAAATTTTTAACTTTGAGATAGCCTAAAAAACAAATGCAAATAAGCCATGGATTAATATTATTTGAAGATCATGGACAAGGATATATGTAAACTATGACATCATGAGGCTATTTTAGTTAAACAAATTAATTAGATTAATTAGATCTTTTACTTCAGCCCACTTGTCTATTTACCAAGAAAAATTACTTTCTTAGACAAAAAATTTATTTTATATATTACCCAAAAGATATCATCAAATGGTTGGATTTATTTACTACACTTTCATATCTTCTATCTATCTTCAACTCGGATAGTATTATTTAAACACCAATGGCCGGATTAAATTTAAAGAAATTAAATAATTAGTTCAAAATTTTGAATTTTTTATCTCGATCGTTTATTTTTTGAATCCCGCAGTCTATAATATACTAGAAACATAATATTTAATTTTTGCTCACGTATCTATTCTTCAAGAACTGTTGAGATGATTGCAATTTGGTAGTATAGATAACATTAAAGATGATACATATCATTATTTGTCCAACTTTAGAGTATGAATAAGACATTCATGTTCACATCCAGTTGGATCTATTGCTCCAATTACTTTCTAGTTTCAATAATATATCCTAATTAGTATGCTAAGTAACATAAATCACTTCGGCTGGCATTTTTTATTTTTTTTTTACTCTCAATCTGATTACTTTCTTAATGTTATGTAACTCGCATAACAAGTTGGCAAAAATTTTCGATCAAAATATAGATAAAAATTATATAATTTTAGAGGGTCAATAATAAACACAAATGTCTTCTTTAAAGTTCCCCAACCCAAAGGTGTTAAACCCAGGTCAACAAACAAAATATATACTTTATTTTGAGGTTTTCCGTGTTGCTATTTCTTTAATTTTTATTTTATTTTTATTATTATTTTTTTCTATTAGTTTGATGTTAGCTTGTTACCATGCGATTCAAAGATTTCACTTGAAATTAGCCAGAATCCTACTAACAAATGGTAAAACATTATCAAGATGTTCAATCTAATTCGAGAACCGAGGTTCGAACCAAGTGTTGTTAATTCACGGAGGTGAATTGACGGTTTAATTCACCTTCATTTCAGGATTTATAAGGAGTACGAAATACAGAAAGAGTGAATGAATCATCTTTTATTTAGTCGAACGCTAAAAAATTATAGACTGACCGGTTACAAACTGATTGCTACATTACACTACTCCTAAAATTATATTAAGCATAAAAGAGAAAAGTCTGAAGTGTTGTTCATCTTTTTTTTTCCAGTATCCAACCTTCGATTTTATTGAGAGTCTGTTATTGTAAATGCTGCACTTTAATGTTATCCGTTGGATTTTCTTTAGACTTGATCGTACTATTGTGGTTTGAACAACTTCTCTTAACTACTGTGCCGTCATTTTGGACATGTGAGTTAGGATGAACCATGTGTCTCGCTATCTCTTTTTCATTCTTATAGTTTGACATATGTACCCATCATTTTAATAATGCCTATTTTCTTTAGGTACAACATACTACATGTTGTATATATATCTTACCTTTAGATGTAATTATTTGTATCTTATTTTATTTACCTTATAGATAAATATGGCAGTATATATAGCAGATGATTATGCTACGAAATATTTTATATTTATTAACTGATTATGTCATTATAAGATTAGAAATTAATTCGCGGTAAATGAACAAATTAATTTTTAATCAACCCTTTTTTATGGGTCATGACACAATAATTAATTAAGTAAATTAATTTTTTTAGGCTTTATTTAAATTAACTTAATGAAAATTTTAATATTTATAAAAGTAGCAGGTGTAAAGACGTGTCTAAGTTCACAAAAGAAATTTCCCTCACCAACATGATGTTAACTCCGCCCCAGCTTTGGGTACATAATTTTTTTTATTTTTTTAGCCTTTTTTCTCCATAATTTGGTTACAGCTAATTTAATTAAAGAAAATGTCTGGGCGAGTAACAAAATGAGGATCTATAACCTGCATTTACTTTAACGACTCAAATATATGAAAGTTATAAATCATTAATGCTATTTTAGATGAGCAATTAATGTTATTTTCATTCAAAGTCCTATCCACGGTAAACACTAAATGATGACATTAGCTCAATTTTAGAGTTTAGTTTTCTTAGTGTTACTTACATTTTCTACTTTTAAACTCACCCAATTTTTAATTGTTATCATGCGATACATCATGGCACCTAGTCATGCTATTTTTCATTTGAAATTTGACCAAACATATACAAGCACAATATAATAAATGACTTAGTGTCATACACGCAATTGACCTTGGAAAAAAATCAATTTGGAATTAAAGTCGTAATCTTCAATCACTTTGAAACTTTATATTTTCAGTATTTGCAAATTATATTTTCATGCATAATCATGTGACATACTACACCATGAAGTGAAAATTAGTAATAAATCTAGTCTTAACTCTCTTAAGTATATAAGGAGATAACAACCTCGGCCACATCATTCCATAAAAAAAATGATAGTACAAATACATTTTAAAAAAATTTATAGCGCCTGTTAGCCACAGGTTACATCCGTTAACTACTTTTGTCCAATTTGAAATCAATATTAGAGCCAAATTCGACTTATCCAATCTATCAATTCGTAAAACCTAAATTCTCTTATCTCGGTACTCCTACATCCTCTTCCTTTTCTTCGATCAATAAATTTATGCTATGTGACTACCGAGTGCCACCCAACTAGTTTCAAATAAGATGGAGGGGGTGTTCTGATATGGTATCATATACTATTAGGGGTTTAATCACAAATACAGAAACTACAAAGCGTCGGATTACAAATAACCCAAAGTAGAAGGGTCACTTTGCAATAATATCCTTAATTAATCCGCAAGACCAAATACTTTAAACTAAATAAATCAACAGTTGTCCCCCAAATGTTAACCCGTGGAGCAGTTTTGATTAGATTCAGCGAAAGCGAGAGAGAGAGAAAGAGAGAGAGAGAGAGATTGAAACCGTGTTGTAATCTAAATCTATGGACTCCTAAATATGGTGAGTTTGAGCTATCATTCACTTCTCTCTGGTTTAATCTCTCTCTCTCTCTCCCTCCATCTCTCTCTCTCTCTCTATATTCATGTGAATATGCATTCCACTGCTTCATTTCTGCGTAGATTGGGAATGAAAGATTCGATTTTGCACTATCATAAATAATTGTGCATATGTGTATGTATATCTCTCTGTTTGTGTATCAGCAGTTGATGTTTTGTGAAGATTTTGTGGGTGTTGTACTTTACCCCTGATTATAAGCCCTTTTGGATTTTCTGCATATTTTATTGGTTTTAATTACTTTTAAGTATGATTTTTTATTATTTTTTATTATTTTTTGTTGAATTCTGTGGTTATTATTTTGGGATTTATCTTTCGGTGATGTTTTATGATTGTTTGGTGAAGGTAATGAAACAGTGGCTGACCCTTTTCGAGTATATAATTGTGCATATGTGTATGCATGTCTGTCCATGTATATGCAGTTGATGTTTTGTGAAGATTTTGTGGATGTGGCTCTTTACCCCTGATTATAAGCCTTTTACGGTTTTCGTCATGGTTTTTATTAGTTTTAATTTCTTCAAAGTTTGGATTTTTTTGTTGTAGTTGTTGAATTCTATGGTTATTTTTTAGGGATTTCTCTTTGGGTGATGTTTTGTGATTGTTTTGGTGAAGGTAGTGTAACAGTGGCTGACTCTGGTTTTCGACTAGAGGGTCAAGTCCAATTGTTTCAAAGTTAAATGTAATTATTGAAACTTTGGGGCTGTTGTAAATTTTTTATGTTTTATATACTTACCATATAGGAATTTTGGAGGAAGGGGCACCATATGTCCTCCTCACGGTCTACCATTGTAATCAATGATGAATACATTTCTCTAATTAGTTAAATAGGTGTTTCAAATCAGTTGTTTTTTTAGGAATTTTTGTGTGATGTGTGTTTTGGTCTTCTCTACATCTATTCAGATTTTTAAGAAGTGAAATTAAATTTCTGACTACTTTTCGTGCTGTAGTTTGAAAATTTAAATGCAATAAGTAATCATTTTTCACTTTCAGTTTTATTTACTTACTTGATTATGCTTGCATACTGAACCTAGAGTTAATCCTTGTTTGTCTTACCTTTAAAGCCTTATTATTAATATTTGCCCAAAATGTGCATCAATAGTTATAACCAAGGAAGGATGCTTGTGTGAGACATCTCACCTGAAAATGTTACACCGGAAAAATTGAGTGCTAATTTAGTCATATTTTTTTTATGTTGCTTTTGCTATATCCTCATTCTCAGAGATAGTTTGTAATATATTTTCCACATTGCTTGACTTTTCTATCTTAAGTTGTGTCGGATCGTTGCGATTCCTTTATTATCTTGTTTGGGCTCTTTGTTTATTTTTTTTGGTTATTGTACGTAGGGATGTTAAATTTGTTTTAAACAAAAGTTTATGAGATTTGTTCTTAAGGAATCTACTTTCCTTGCTTTGTACTTTTTCCCTTACATTATTCTCACTTTTTTTCTTTGTTATTACGTTTGTCTTCATAACATGATGAAATTTATTGTTGTGCAGTCCAATACTCTGTCCAAGTGTTCTGAAAGTATATAAGGAAAATATATCTGTAAAATCATTCTGGTGAGACGTAGATCAAAGGGTGTAAATGTCATTTCGGAGCATAGTCCGTGAAGTAAGGGATGGCTTTGGGAGCCTATCGAGGCGGAGTTTAGAGATAAGGCTGCCTGGACGTCACAGAGGGAGATCCCATGGGGCAGTTCACGAGATGCATGACTGTTCACCTGTCATTCAGAATAGCTGCTGGGCTAGCCTCCCTCCCGAGCTTCTTCGTGATGTGATTAAGAGATTGGAGACGAGTGAGAGTACGTGGCCCGCCCGCAAACATGTTGTGGCATGTGCTTCTGTGTGCAGGTCATGGAGGGAGATGTGCAGAGAGATTGTCCAGCGCCCTGAGTTCACGGGGAAGATTACATTTCCCGTCTCACTAAAGCAGGTTGAGGTTTTGTTTCATTTTTTTGTTTTATTTTTTTGTTTTTTGCCTTTTGTGGTACATTAGATTTTTGTGTAGTTTTCAAAATGTTTATTCGGTTGCATGTAGATATTGGATTTTGATATGGGAATGAACTTCAAATAGGTATTTTACATTCATGGAGTTCGAATTCCATTGACTGGAAATAATGCGTGCGGAGGATTTGAAATATATGAATCATTAGTTTTCAACTCTGTTACAAAACATTTTAACAGATGCTCTGTGGATTTGAAGGATTTCCAAATTTGTAACTTTCAGTCATGCAGTAATTAAACTGTTTTTTTTCAATCCATAAATTCAATTACAACATCTTTTATTGTCCTTGAATGTGGATGCATGATCTTTTTGGCTGAATAAAGTTTATATCGAAGCAACATTGGCGGTGATTTTTTTGTTGTATTTTTTTTTTGTTCTCGTATGCAGCCAGGACCTCGAGACGGAATGGTTCAGTGCTATATTAAAAGAGACAGATCGAAACTGACTTATCGCCTGTTCCTTTCTCTTAGTCCTGGTAAATTGTCATTATTATGCTTGGTACTAGTTTTTGAACTTATTTTTCTTTTTTTTCCTTGCATAATCGGTTCTGCATGGTTTAACATCCACTCAACAATCATGTTTGATCGGGAAAGCAGGCTTCCCTTCCCATTTTGTTCTAATTTGTGCTGTTGATTTTTGGTGTATAGTTTTAGAGCTTTTCATTGTCAAGGTTGTTAGCATAGAATTTATACACTGACATGCGAAAGTGACCAAACATTAGCGGATGTTACTTTCTTAGATCTTATCTCATATCTCTTTTTCTCAATCAATTATTTTGACTTTGCAATCTTTTCATCCAAGAAGTTATGGTCATTGCTTGTTAAACTTGCTCCGGCCTGTAAAGGACTGGTTAAGATGGGTTGATTAGGAGTTTGGGACCTAGGCCACCAGTTTGGGGAGCGGGAGTGGGAGTACGAGAACGGAAATTCTTAAAAAGTTTGTAAGGTGGAGGGCGTAAAAGCGGGAGTGGGAGCAGAGTTTGCATCTTAGGATGTAGAATTTTGGCTAGTTTGGTACTCGTATGTTTCCATTATCTAGTTCTGACCCTAAAATTTTACGATTGTGTACTATAATTGAAACTCTCTTCTTGACTATTAGTAATTAGTCACTTCGATCCTTCTTGAATGTCCATCTTTAGGATGAATCTCCATGTTCTTGGCAACCTAAAGGATCAGTGTTCCGTAGTTCAATTGAAACCAAAATTTACTTTGGTACAGTTTTAGTTACGAAACTCTTCTTTTCTATTTTCAACTTAAATTCTATTTGAATAATTTTGTGATTATCAAATTGTTCTATAGTTCTGCATAAAACTAACTTAAGCGGAGTTATGCGAAAATTTCACTCCATGGTGAAAGTGCTCCACCTTTATGGTTTATCATGCGTCACTTACCGCACATTTGAACCATTCGGCCATACTTTCACTCTTTGAGTTGTATCTTACTGAGATGCTTGTTAGTTTATCATCTATATGTCAGCCTGATTTACTACATGACTTCTAATCTGTGCGTTTTAACGGTTGCCATTGCTTTTGGTAGATAATACCATGTTATTTGATTCTGTTGGACGACCCAGTGCACAAAGTTCTTGCATTGTGGGGTATTCACTACGATAATAACATGTTTAATCTTTTTATGGCCTTTCCTGATTTGAGTTCTTTCCCTGACACAGCCTTGCTTATGGAAAATGGTAAGTTTCTTCTCTCTGCGAAAAGAAACCGGAGGTCTACTTCTACAGAGTATGTGATCTCTATGGATGCAGACAACATATCAAGATCGAGCAGCACTTACATTGGAAAGCTGAGGTATGAGAGTACGGAAAATGATGAGTTAATCTTTTTGTGTGGCCACTTCTATGGATTTGTGCAAATATTACTAGTGTACGACGCATGCGCAATGCGAGTGCAATTCAATTAAAATGACTGTAAGATTTAATTGATGACCTAACAACTATATTGCAAAATAACATATGATTCTACAATATATGTCTCAATTATTGTACGAGTGAGGTAAAAATATTAGCACATATACAATTTGGTTTGTTCTAAAAGAGATAGGGCCTCACTAATTTTCTTTCACATAGCTTGGATTTAATATTAGGAACTTGATACATCATTGACCACAGACTCTCTAAAGAAAATATTGTAGTACAATTAATATTGTATATTCTCTTTATTGTTTCTATCTTTATTTTTCATGGTTATGAGAAATTCGGAAAATGTTTTTCTTATTTGGTTATGGAATTTTGTTTTTCTGTGCAAAACTCCTTATTAGTTGTAGTGTTTTTCTTGAAAGAGAATCTAACTTTTTTTAAGAGATAGCAACAATCAACTTCATAAAAAAAATAAATTTGAATTGCACAAATAGAGAGAGGCAGAAGAGAAAGAGAGAAATTCACCTTCAATGTCGACAATTACTGTTTTCTGAAATATTAAAGTATCCCCAAATCAAACATATTCTAACATACACAAGTTAAAATAAATTCAATAATAATAATTAGTGTTTTGTCCAACAAATTTGAACTCTTGCCAGATAGCTGTGCCCATAGTAACTTCACTTTCTGCTTGGAAAAATCTCAATTATCAAAATGAAGATCAAATTTGAAGACCCTAGGAAGTTTGAATTTTCATCCACAAAACTTGTACAAAAAAATTAATTTGAAGAAAAATGAGAGAAAGAGAAAAATAAACTGAGTTTAAATGATAGGCACTGCAAAAGTAAGAAAAATTGATATTCAAAAGAAAGCAGAGAAAGAGAGGGTGGAAATTTGGCTTTATCTAATTAGTTGGGAAGAAGTTGAGCAACGATAGGGGAATTATAAGTGAGAGAAAGGGGAGAGAGTAGTTGTTCGAGTTCGTTTCTATTTTTTTGTCAAATAAACGATTGCATCTAGAAAAGTTTGAGAAATGATGTTCCACCCAGAAAATCTACCTAATTCTCTTACATGCTGGCGTGGCAAAGAGAATTTTTGTATATGATAGGTTTCGAAGAGTATTGTATCTATGATTGAAATTAAGATTCTCCTTGCCACGTTTGCGGGGTAGGGAATTGGGTTGGATATTTGGGTGGGAGTAGCATTCTTCTAAAAGTTTACAGAGCAGTTAACAAATTAGTTTTATATATGTGCCGTTAAAACGGGAGAGAAAAAATGGGTGTGAGGAGTTAATACTTGGATGGTGTGATTTGGTTATTGTCAGTTTTACCCTAAACAATTTATTGGGTGTATTTTACCTGGTAGTAATTAGTAAAAGAGTAGAGGATATTTTCGAAAGTCCAAAAATTGTACCAGGCCTCACTTTTAACTACCCCATGTTGTGTTTGCTTCAAAATTAGTGTCTAAGTATCTATCTATCTATACTGTAATGTTATACAAGCACAAATGTTTGCAGACATGAAGCCATTCCCAATTTTGGGCATGTCTATTTTTCCCTTAAACAACTTGAGTAATTATGATTAAGTTAAATATACAATAAAAAATAGTATTTATGGACGTCCCAGTGCACAAAGCTACTGCATTGCAGGCCCTGTATGTACACAATAAAAAACAATCAAGGGAAAAATTGGATATCTGCTCGAGCCCACTAATTTCCCACAACCACATAGTATATGCTTTGAATTTCTTCGTTGTGTGAGATTGTCCATTATATATGATTGTTGCTTTGTAGATACTATGGGTTTCACTTTTATAAGTTTGCATTTGTATTTGATTTTAAGGTTCATGTTTGGTTTTCAATTTATTGGATTTTGGCCCTTATTTTTCAATGATACACAAATATTTCCACAATCTGTTTTGATCATTTAAAAGAAATTGTGCACGCATCGCGTGTGCGGGTATGCTAATAGACAGATAATGCATAGGAAGTTATGTTTTGATATGAGACTGCTCTCATATGTATATGCACATGTGCATTCTAAGTAGCTTATATTTTTCAGCTTAGCATCGGACTGACGTGCTCTTATGTAACAGGTCAAATTTCCTTGGGACAAAATTTATAATTTATGATGCACTACCGCCCTATAACAGTGCGCACCTTTCACCACCTGGCCGTTCAAGCCGTCGCTTCTCCTCAAAAAAGGTCTCCCCTAAGGTCCCAACTGGCACCTACAGCATTGCCCAGGTCGCTTACGAACTTAATGTGCTGGGCACCCGAGGCCCTAGGCGTATGCGCTGCACCATGCACTCGATCCCTGCATCTTCCCTTGAGCCTAGTGGTACCGTCCCAGGACAACCCGCTCTCCTCCCCCGCTCTCTGGAAGACTCGTTCAGAAGCATCTCATTCTCCAAATCAGTTGACAGCTTTTCAGAATTCGGCAGCTCTCGCTTCTCAGACATTCTCGCTGGGTCCCACGAGGAAGGAAGAGAGTGTAAGGAGCCACCTTTAGTTCTCCGAAACAAGGCGCCTAGGTGGCACGAGCAGCTGCAGTGTTGGTGTCTAAATTTTAGAGGGAGAGTAACCGTTGCTTCGGTGAAGAACTTCCAGCTGATTGCTGAGACACCAGCTGCTGTTTCTGCCGAGCCAGGGCCACCTCAGCAGTCTGGCCAATCTGACCACGACAAGATTATTTTGCAGTTTGGTAGGATTGGCAGAGATATGTTTACTATGGACTTCCGGTATCCCTTATCCGCATTTCAGGCTTTTGCCATCTGTTTAAGTAGCTTTGACACTAAATTGGCTTGTGAATAAAAGGAGGCTTATAGAAGTTGTAGTTCGTATTTCTCGAGGATATGTTGTGCATTCGGTGTGCTCCCTAGAAGTTAAAGACGGGGATGTGCATAGACATTATTTTGGCGTTCTTGAAGGGAGCTTGATGTTGTTTTTATTTTTAGTTTCTGTTATTTTTTTGTTTTCTCCTTTGTTTGAAAGATCAGCTGTGGATTTCCTGTATGAAACTTCTGGTGTTCATTATAAATTGAATTATTGAGACTTCAATAAGCCATTTTTCTGTGTTTTGTCATTTGACTCGTTTGGGATGCTCGAGCAAACATAACCACCAGCGCGGGTTTAAACGCTAACAGTTGGAACTGTGCCACATCGTTGGAGCAATGTTTCTTTCGGTGCCGAACCAGAGGTCATATGCACAGATTTGTTGGGGGTCTTTTTCAGTTTGAAAATTGTGAACTGAATTCGATCTGAACTTTTAAATCGCTGTCTTGTTTGTGGTTACATCTGCATTTGAGCCGATATTGGCTATGATAGTGGATCCGCTTGATGTTGATGTTATTGATACTGGCTATGATAGTGGATCCGCTCGATGTTGATGTTATTGATACGAATGTGCCATCCTTGTATTTATTTATTTGTAGTAGAACTTCGGAACATGAAAACCGTGGTTCGTCATGGAATGTGTATCGGTGAAATCATAAAACCTTGCTCAAAGGCTCTTACAATCTGGACACAAGAGAAGCGCTTGTACGAGCTCTCTATATTTATGATCGAAACTTGTATACATTATCGATGGTATATTTTGATCACACGCCAAGACATGGTGCGGATTCAAGTGTTCACAAAGAAAACTATATACAAAAATATTTGCAAATTTAGGAGGAAATTTCTAGACTAGGGACTATGTATGTATCGATATAGAAAAGCTGAGTTGGAAACTGTGTTTCCAATTTCGATCGAGCAATTGGTTACGTACAGTTCAGACCCCATTTCGAAAAAGTAAAAAAGGAAAGAATATCTAAATTTCCATCAATGACCAATTTGCCTTTGTAATTTTCACATTACCAGATCGCTATAAAGTCTCCAAATCTAGAAGATAAAAAACTATGCACAATATACAATTGGATCAACCGCATAATTTCAAAAGCAAAATGAGCACAATGAACTTGAAATACAAAATCAAACATTAAGTAGTCACACAAACTTGTATAACCATAAGTAGTTCCATTCAACGTTTGGTCTCCATCTTCCCGTATCCGTTCTCGGACTCAGGAGGGGTACTACCGTCATATAGCAGTAAGGTTCCCGCCTTGGTCACCTCGTCTTTGGATTTCGGGATCCTCTCGAGGGCCATGAAGATGACAGAATTTGAGGAGTGAGCACAAAATTAATTTGATTATTACTCTTTTTTCTTATCTCATGGAGGCAAATAGCATAAATCCGTCATTAGGCCTTTGCTTAGTTTAGAAGGAAAAATAAAAGGCTTCACATTTATTGTTTCTCATGTCATGTGAGTCCCATTTGAAAGGAGAATCAACTACAATTGTAATATAGAATGAATATTAAATTGACGGAACCAGCGGGAATATACTAGCTCCTCAAAATTAAGTGGAATATATATATCAAATTTAAAAATTTTGTGATACAATTACTAGCAGTTTCTCCTGAAAATTTCTCATGAAAGAATATTAACTCCCTACGGAGAATACCTGAACTCGACGTCCAGATAAAAAAAATATATATTATGAGTAAATCGGTAGATATTTAGTATCGATATATGTGTTGGGTGTAAAGTTTCTGTTGGTGTCACTTTGTCGACATCATTTGCTTTTCTTTCATTTTATATCAACATTTGCTTTTCTTTCATTTTATATGCTATCTTATAAACCGATCTTATCCAGTTCAAGTATAGAATTGTGAATCTTGTTGGTATTTTTTGTACTCTTGTATAGGGTGACACATTATTCAAAAGGATAGCATATTCTGGTCACATCCGTCTCACTTTTCACTCTCAATTCACTAAGGAAAATGATTGATAAACCCACAAAGTTGCTCATATTTTTAAGGAAACAGCCGCCACTAATTTGGCTTTATAAGAGTTTGCACACTTTCTCTACATGATTATCGGTATATATATCATTATTATTTTACAAATAAAATTCTTCAAGTTAGTTATCATGAGCTTGTAACACACTACAAGAAAAACGCGGTTT
>MKEJ01084088.1:50000-65453 GCA_001753735.1 Embelia ribes | reverse complement strand
AATGGAAGAGGGGAGGCGTAGGGCTGCAGCCGAGCTGTTAACAGATGTTGGAGATCGGTAATTAGAGCTGTTAACATATGTATATGTCATTTTATTAATATAATATAATAAGTAAAATTTATCATAAAATATATATATATATATATATTAAAAGTTCTTATGAAAATTCAATTTATTTCTATTAATTATTAGCATAAATATAAATATGTTATCGTAACTATTTTCATTCTTTTCGAATTTAAAATTCACTTTCAAATTATTAAAATATCATTAATATTTAACCATTTTTGGGATTAAACATGTTATTTGCAAAATTTTGCATAAGAGTTGTTAAAATTTTAAATAAAAAATTAATAAGGAGTTAAAAATGAGGTAGAATTGGTTAAGAGTAAAGTAACTCGCGAGCAGTTTGAGTTCGGTTCGAATGATAACAAGCCTAGCCGAGTTCAAGCCATAAATTTTTCTTAATGAACCTAGCTCGAACACTCCAAAACTCAATTCGGCTAAGCTCGGTTTGTGGTCACCCCTAGTGACGGGGTGGAGGAAATAATATAATTGAAACCTTGAGGGGTAATTGGGATATAACTTTTAAAATAAGGGTTTGGTTGGTTGTATTTTTTAAGAAGGAACAAAAAAAAGTTAACTTTGCCCATTTTTTCTGTATATATACAGAAAAGGTTTGAGTCATCGAGTTTAAATTTTTTTAATTTCATTAAGCCAAATTAACAAAAACAAATTTAGTTTAAAAATTAAACAACCAAATACGATTAAGCCAAAAAAGCAAAACTCGAGCTTCAATGTTGCAATGAAATGAACCATAGTGAAAATTTCATAGGATTTTTGCAAATCGACATCCTCAATCCATTCCGGGAGTGTAAAACATTCCGGGTATTTACACACGGCACTAAGAATAAGACCAATTTTGGATTAATTTTTTATTGATTAAACCGATCGAGAAGCCTCAGGAAGAAAAGTTTTGCACCAATGTAAACGAGATGTATTAGCAATTTTTTAGGATAATATCATTATCATTACACATTAATGACTTTTGAAATCTTAATTAATCATGATCCTAGCATACTTTGTTATCAAATCGATGTGGGATTAGTTGTACAACGTGATTTAGTTTGGCACACTCAACTGCTAAAAAATCCACAAGTATTAGTTGAAGTGCATACAAATTCTCTAGTGTGTTGAACAATTCAGAATTAGTTGAGGCACTAGCTAGGGGGTGACACTTTTCGATTGGGGCGATTTAATGAAAATATATAAAACAAACCACCGAATGATGGTCAATTTGGATTGGTTCGCTTGGAATACAGATTCAAAACCAATCAAATAGGTGGTCTATTAATCCAGATTCTGTCGAGTGACATTTCATTTTAGGTTTCGTTAAAGAACGTACTAGTAACCAAAATGACTAGGCGAACGTGGCCCTTGCCCTTCACTAGGCAAACATAATCAATGAGACAATCAAATCGACAATATTTTGGATATGTATCTTTCCATGTGTTCAAGGTTATGTCACGGGTTGTCTGATTTAGATTCATATTTATTCATGTGATATCAGCCAATATGGTGGCAGAAAGTGGTTTGTTTCTATAGCTCTTGACATCAATTAGCTTCCCATCTCAAGACACCAAATTGCAGATCGAAATCGGAGCAGAGCAAGAGCACGGGAATATCAAATTTATAGCTCAAAAAATCATAAGAGCGGAAGCAAAAACGTCCTCTATCAACAAAAAATTTGGTTAATGTTGATCATCATTTTATTTGAACAATTATAAATCAATAGATATTTTATACACACAAGAAATTGTTATCTATACATCCATTCATTATTGCACATTCTTAGCAAAGAAAAGAAACTGTAACAAAAGTCTTAAGGGTTTTTGTTAGTGAACACATTTATCTCTTCTGTTATTAAAATTGTCCTAATACAATAATTTTTCGAGAAAACAGAGAAGCAACAAATTAAAGAAACAGATTTTTAATTGGAGTAGTTTTGGTTTATCTTCAAGGCAGGGATCAGATCGGTTTAAAAGGGGGCGCCACGTGTCGTAACAGGCGGGGCGGGCACCCATCTCGCATATCAATTGCGAGTATAGACCACTCATCACATCCCTTTAAAACTTGCCTGAAGGATCATAAGGTTAAACAGCACATTGAGTTGCCTTTAATAATCTATATTTGATGTGGCTGCCTGTCAGAGAACCGATGTGGGATATTATTACTAAAGCACGTTCAGTGCTACTGTCTATCTTCAATTTTAGTTCTTAAGTTTGTAGCTTTCAAAGTCCATATCCTGATTTTGTTTTCAGTAGGGAAAACGCATTTCCTAAATGCGTTTAGCAATTTTTATCTGTTAATAAAATGAGAACTAACTGGGCAAATAGGTAAAACTTAAAAATTTTTTGAAGCATGTTTCTCGTTTTGTTGAATTGTAGAGTTTTCAAGAACCACTTTCAGAATAGTAATTATGAAAATCAATTGAAAATCAACTTTTGAAACGATTTAACAAAAACTGGTTTTGACAAGTGACGTACATTTCATTTTCTGGTAGGTTCCTTGTGTAATTTTTTCAAAAAAGAAAACAGGAAGAAAAAATATAAAGAAAGTTGATATTTATCCTAGCATTGATTTTTTTCGTGTTGGATAGATGCTTTAATTCCAGTGTTAAAGAGGGACCTAAAGTGAGATTGGACAAATAAATTAGTTTATTTTTTATTGAAAAAAATTAGATGCATATAGTTTAAAATTTTTAATTTATTTAATTCAAAATAGCAAATATGTTTAAGTTAAAAACTAAAAAAATAAATATTGTCAATTTTTAAGTGAATAAGATGAAAATTTGAGCTAAAAGCAACCAACAGCTGATCAATCATTCTCACTTTTGCACGCATTGTAAAGTTTCCTATATTGGCATTAACTGTCTCCGACTTATCAAAAGTTGAATAATTGATTGCAAACAAAGCTAATCCCTATATCTTGATTACTAAGTAAAGCTTGTGTTAAAAGCCTTCTAGGCCAAGTTGAGTGATTAAAGATACAAAGTGCATTTTTTAAGATATATCAAAATATAAAAATTTTATATTTTGATATAGAAAAAAAAACAAATTTATTTCCATTATATATTCAAAAACATAAATTTAGTATTTTTATTATGTTTAAATATTAAATTGTTATAACTTAAAGACTCGTAGAAAAAATGTGTTGTATAATAATTTATGTATAAAGTGAGTATCTTGTATCATTAGAGAATTAATAGTACTCAATGTCAAGCACATAGTTACCCAGAAGTTTCCATTGGTCTTGTGAAATTCATTTTTCTCATAAAATATTTTAAATTCGAAAGCTCATTATTTCCTAAACTCATATAAGAAGCTCGTTTTTGATAATTTTCCTAACTATTACTAAACTCATAATAATAATAAAAATAAATCATATTTAATCTGTCTTCCATATACCCTCCCGAGGTTTCTCAAATTATATTGCGCTCACATGAGGTTTGGTGATCATTGCAGTTTACTCCAAAAATTTATAGGTACAAAGTGAAAATAAAGTTATTTATAATAAATTACTCAAAATTTTACTAAAATACCTCTAAAATAGTATTTTTTTTGTTAAAAAAATATTATTTATAAATATAATATATTTTTATTAAAGTAATTATCTTTTCTTTAATATTACATAATATCAAGTTATAAATTAATAAAATTAAGAAATTAAATGAGGATAATGTGGTCCTTATACAACAAAATCTAACTTAGATTATAAGTGGCGGTGAAGTATAATTTCTAAAAACCTTGGGGGCAAGTATAATTTCTAAAAACCTTGGGGGCAAGTATAATTTCTAAAAACCTTGGGGGCAATATGAAATTATTTGAAATCTCGTGAGGGTAAAGTATAATATACCATTTTATTTTTTGCAACCGATCTGACATGGTATACAAATACAATTTAAATTAATCTTATATCTATAATATTATGGGGAACCGAATCACACCGATTAAATATATGTCTTCCGTCCAAGCCTGTATTTATAAAATTTCATATATTATCGATGTATTAAAATTAAATTCATTTAAATAATAGAAAATGAATGGTTGCAAATTACTGTTTGTAAATAGTTGCCGCGATTGGACTAAAAATGTAATGCTCCAGACTAAGGTAATTTTTAATTTTGATTTTTCCGACTATTTGAAATGAAGTTTTAGTGGCAAATGAGGTTGTGTCCGGCTACAAATCTATAGAGTCTATAAATACAAAGACACTAATAAATAATCATAGTTAGTAAAACATGATACGGCAATTAACGTTGTACGGTATGGATACGACTTTTTCTATAAAAAAAAATATTTCCAAAATTTGGCATAAAACCTAAACGATGTTACTAAATTCTTAACAATATATTGTTTCTTAGTTTCAAATATTATTTTTTCGGTTTGAAGTGAAAAAATGGCTAAAAACATGAAATAATAACAATATACGCATACTGTACCAATGTTTACGCCACCCTTAAATTGTTGTGTCCATTTATCAAAAACCGAATACAAAATAATGGCTTGGCCCAATATATTTAAATTGCTTTCCATTCAGAGAAATTTTTCGTGTCTTGATTAATAATTCCCCTTATTTTGTCCACCGTAAAATATAACTCAATAGTAATCGAACCTGGTTCACCTCTTTTACATCTTCGATCAAGGAAGTCGAAAATCAATTGATAGAAATTGCTTCAAACAAGATATGGAAGGTCTAATTGCAGTCTTTCTATTCTTACCGGTATTATAATAAGATCCGTTTCTCTTCATCAAAGAACAAGAATGGTATCCCAACGGCTGACAAGAAAGCATCCCAACTGTAACTGTTCTGTTATTGTTAAAAATCCATTGAGATATAAAAAGTGTGCAGTGAGGGATCATCTAGTCTGGTAGCCTGTATTGGAAATAGCGTAAGAAAAGAATCTTACGCCTAAAAATCCCATGTCTTTCTTGGTTAGACCAACCAGCGATTTCCGTCTTCCTAAATTGGGAGAGCAAGAATCAGTCTCTCGATTTTCTCTTTCGGGAGCGGAGCTGTCAAAGAATGAACCAAACAAAATGATTTTTCTAGAATGGATATTCCTCACAATGGCTCCTTGTGATGCAGCAGAACCATGGCAATTAGGATTTCAAGACGCAGCAACACCTATGATGCAAGGAATAATAGACTTACATCACGATATCTTTTTCTTCCTCATTCTTATTTTGGTTTTCGTATCACGGATCTTGGTTCGCGCTTTATGGCATTTTCACTATAAAAAAAATCCAATCCCGCAAAGGATTGTTCATGGAACTACTATCGAGATTATTCGGACCATCTTTCCTAGTATCATCCCGATGTTCATTGCTATACCATCATTTGCTCTGTTATACTCAATGGACGAGGTAGTCGTAGATCCAGCCATTACTATCAAAGCTATTGGACATCAATGGTATCGGAGTGCGCCTCTTCACGAGGGTGAAACAAGTGCAACGAAATGCCTTAAAGTGGAATATGGTTCGCGAAGCATCTGGCTTACCGGTAATCTCCCATTCCTGCCGTCGAGAGACTAGAATAACTATAGCATGCCAGAAACGGGGAGTTGAGGTGGTTAGACCTATACCCCGAAATGCTCCCAGGAGCCTATGGTTCTATTCTTGTTGTTGCTGGAGGTACCCATCCCTCTTCTCGGTGTGGAGCGATATACGAGAAATAGATGCTCAGCCTGCAATGTCCGATAACGGCGCTGAAGTAGTAAATCTATCGGCACCATAGCAGTGGCATACAACTTTGGACCTAACGGCCGGCCCAGTAACCTTTCGGAATGGGGGATCCCCGTTGGCAACAACCACGGTAGTAGTTGCGGAACTACTGGGCCGGGAGAGGACAACCTCTTGTTCCTGCTCCTCTTTCTTCGCTTCGGGGACGGAGGTCCTACGGTAGGTAACAGCAGGCACAAGCAACTTGACCGAAGGGGACCAGCGCTTCTACTCCTCCACCGAGGAGCCGTTCGCAGCGAGAAGCAAGGGATGTCGTGAACGGTGGGGGGTCGAATTGACCTATTCATAGAGTGATCCTATGATCGATACAGGATATATACTATCTCTTTCTTTATTCTATTCTTTTTCTGAAAAAAAAAAGGGGGGGGACTCAACTTCTCAGCTAGAGTTGGGGGTGGGACCTGTTGGCATAATGCACGCTGGAACGTGGGAATTCGAGGTCTCATGAACTAAAAAACCACTTTTTTTTGTGGACAAACGATATCCGGTCAGGCCTATGGATGGATCCTTTTAGATCTACGGGCTGGCCGGCCCTGGCCGTTCACATAAGCATAGGGAATCTATACTCGAGTGTTCAACCGGGCCCCTGACAGGATAGGTGAGGAATCACTCTGGATCTGATCCATTGGGGCCTACAACTTCGCCGAGCCGACTAGCATCCCTTTCGCTTATCGAACAAAGAAGACTATTATAGGATAAAATTAGCTTTCCGTGGTAAACAGGTCGTCCCATACCAACTACTTGTCTTATATGTGTGGAACCAGGTCTTTTTCGATTCCAGCCTCCCCCTCGAATACATAGGGTAGGTAGGTATGGGTGAAAAAGGGTCGCCTGTTGCCAATAAACTTTCCCCGGCCTTCGATTCCCCTTACTCATAAAGGGTCTTACGGTCGGGAGAACTACCTAAAAGAAAAATAGTGCTCTTTCTAAGAGTAGGCGTGGAGAGCTTTTTGCGGGGAAACTTGCAAGTACAGTTTGGGGGGAGGCAGGCGTCGACCCAACCTTATGAGTATTCGGACTATAACAGTTCCGATGAACAGTCACTCACTTTTGACAGTTATACGATTCCAGAAGATGATCCAGAATTGGGTCAATCACGTTTATTAGAGGTGGACAATAGAGTGGTTGTACCAGCTAAAACTCATCTACGTTTTCTTGTAACATCTGCTGATGTACCTCATAGTTGGGCTGTACCTTCCTCAGGTGTCAAATGTGATGCTGTACCTGGTCGTTTAAATCAGATCTCTATTTTGGTACAACGCGAAGGAGTTTACTATGGTCAGTGCAGTGAGATTTGTGGAACTAATCATGCCTTTATGCGTGCGCCCGGAAACATAGGCCGACTGCTGAGCCCACTCTGGCTCAGCCGCACCACCCAGGGTGCGAGCCACCCGAGAAGCAAGCTATTACAGCGAGCGGCTGGAGCAGTAGGGAGCCGAGGAGCAAGGCAGTAGATAAGATAGAAGAAGGGGCCTGGCTCCCGGTGGAGCGGAGAAGACGGTTAGGATAACGAACTTGAAACGCGGAGCCCGAGCGGCCGGCGAGCGAGTGGTTAGTGGCCAATAGCGCCCTAGTTGATGGCATTCCTCTCTGCGGCTGGCACTCGAGGAACCACGGGGCACTCCATACAGAGCAAGCAAGTCTTAGGGAGGAGACGCCCGCGCAAGGACCTCCATTCTCATTAGGAGGTCGAACCAAGGACCTATGGAAGTCGGGGCTACCCCGTCCCCATGGGCAACGCAATAGTGTCCTGAGGGAGGAGTTTAGAGGCCTTATAGTAGCACGGACTTCTTTTTCTTTCTAGGTCATGCGAAGGGGGCCAGTCCAAGATCGTACTGTTCCTCTACAAAGACAACAGACGCTCTCAACGGCTAGGCATCACTCTCTTTCTGAGTTATTCCAGCTTCTTCATGATTTCGTGCCGCGATGAACAAACAAAACAAAAAAAAGAGAGGGCCATTTCAGCGGAAGGAGAAGGACCTGCAACGGCAGAGACTACTAACCCTCTTCGTCTTCCTAGCCTTCTCTTACGAGTCCGGGAAACTGGCTAGCCTCAATATGAGGGATCCCTCAAAATAGAGAAGGGCGGGCAGGACTTCCGCAAGAACCTCCCCCCTCTTCCCGGTCAAGATGGATGGGAAGGAGCTATGAAGCAACCCAACTTCGTTATTAGAGAAAGGGATTTGGGCTTTTTCAGCTTGCTGCTCGCTTTCTCGCTTCCGAGAGGCGAAGGGATTGGATTTTACCTATGATCAGATCAGTGGGCAACCATAGTTTACTTTTTTCGTGGTGTTGTTGACGTTGTTGAAAGCGAATTTTTTAGTAGCCTCGCTTTTCGGAGCTGCTCCCAGCTCACACTATGGTAGAGGAGGTGCCGTGAAGATCTAGGAGTGTGAGCAGTACGAGCTGAAAGGCTCCCATACTGTTTGGAGGGCAGGGGGCATAGATGCCAAACAAACCTGACCCCTATCTATCGTCGTAGAAGCTGTTCCTAGGAAAGATTATGGTTCTCGGGTATCTAATACATTAATCCCCCAAACCGGGGAAGATTGTTCCATTATTATTCCATCTCCAAACGAGCCCCCCCGTTGGAGATTACGGCCTTTTTCGCCTAATTCGTCCGGGGCCGGCCCCTCAGGTGACCTTTCACAAGGTCACCCCGTGCTGGAGGGAAGACCCATCCCTTTAGAACGGACGTGGGAAGCCCTGGCCTCGCCCTTCTACTGTGCGAGCGTGGTGCATATTTCTGGGGAAATTGAGGACCCATTCACTTTGTACAAATTGTCCAAATTGAATGGGCTTTTACTTTTTCTCCAAAAAGATATAATGCAGCCGCAGTATGTGCGATCCATTCAACTAGAATTGGACCGGACTGCAGCGGTCTTACTCCCGGCGAAGCTCGACTCTATCATTCGGAGAGAGCACGCGCGGTTTCACATCCAATAGGAAGGCCGCAGAGAAGGTATAGAGGGGGCTTCTGCCTTGGCGGCAGGGCAGGTAGAAAGTAGAAAGAAACAATGTCGCCCCCGGATGTAGTTTTTATAGAATGAGAATAATAGACGAACCGGGTCAACAAAGTCACGATCAAAAAGGTTGAAATCCGGACCATGCATCTGGAAAGCGCTGGTTCGAATCCAGCTCGCGACAAGGTATTAGTCATAATAGAAAAAAAATCCCACTCAGACGTCACCTATTACATTTTGATAGAAAACCAGGGAAACCATATCCTCCTCTTACCTTACTATACGAAATTACTATGTATATTAAAAGCGTAAAATGAAATAGTATTCAACACAGGAAATCACTCAGTCTCGTTCAAGCCAATCACCGTTCCATCGAAATCGACTGGGATGCATCCTGGGACGATTCCACATGTGAAAAGATAATTGTCATCGAGTATGTATGTGGTGTATGACACGCCACCCTGTGATTCCGCCATAATAGGATGGAGGTCTTATACTCTCTATCGGCCAACAAAAAAAAATTTCGGTCGATAGTAGAATAGGCTTTAAGAGCCAATACTTCCAGCAAGCAAGCATATTACAACTCTGGCATTCTTTCCTCGAGTTGTAGGAAAACCCTCTTTTACAGAAAGCAAAGTCTCCATTAGCGCTTAGGTTCTCAAAGCAAAGAGTTCTTTTCGGCCCAATAGGCTAGGATATGAACTTGCTCCTTTGCTGATCGAGGGGCATATCGGAAGCTCCAGTCTTAATGGGACAGAAGAAAGCACCTGATCTCAGAAACTATGGGCTCAATGCCTCAATTGGACGAAAGGTCCTGGGAGTTCACTGCATCACAGACTAGCTTTTTCGAAGAGAAAAGGGCCCTCTATTACAGACAAGGGGGAGATTACTCGGCATGCGAGGAGAACTGCTTGCCCTTCGGCAATGCGAGTAGGGGTGAGTTTAAAATTGGATTCGAGCAGGTTGTCAAGGAGTTCACCTCTCACCCTTCGCTTAACAACAAGGATCGCATGGCCGTACCGTTATTGAAAAAGATCTTCCAGTGGCAAAATCAATGAATTTCTCATACGCAAAGAAGGTAGAACAAGAGAGGGAGCCTTTGGACGAGAAGGCTAAGGAGATGATTTCCAAGATCGCTCGATTGCAGCAACTTGAGGGTCTCAGCCAAGGCCTGTTATGATAGCCTTACCCATCTAATGGATTTGTTGCATTGAGTGCACTGAACATTTGAACTCTTATTTGTTTTTATATTCAAAAAAAAAGCTCTGCTTGGTATGACCTTTTGTACTTGGTGATGTTTACCTTTATTTTGTGGTGACTTCTGTCATTGGCTTAGCTTCCTTTTGAAGTAATCGGTAGCTACCAAAAGAAAGACATTCTCTTGGTAGAAGGAGTATAGATCTTACCGATTATGTCCATAGCCCATCCATCCTCGAAAAGGCTTATCGCTTTAAATTCAGGATCGGATGGAGTTCTGATACAGGTCCGTGGCGCCTTAACGCTTGACATCCTTTGGCATATCTTATGCAATCGGTGATTATGCTTGGCCAGTAGTTTCCCTGTCTCCTGATCAACCATCGCATTTTTGGACCTGCCTGGTGTGAGCCACACACTCCGTCATGCACTTCGTGCATGACTCGATCGGTCTCTGAAATACTCAAACATCGCAGCAATACACCATCTGTCCCATGGTGGTATAATAGGCAGGCCACCTATCAAGGTGTAATTTATTGCCTCTTGTCTGATCGATCTTGATGTTGGCTTTGAAGGGTCATTTCTGTAATCGATCAGCGGTTTTCTCCAGTAATTTGACTCGATTTGTTCCCAATCGGCCGCATTGCAGTCGAATGATCGATCTTCTGCTGATGGGATTGCTCTTTGACGGATGGTATACGTCTCTTGACTGATTGGGCAATTTGTTGCCCTGAAGCCAGCTGTGCCATTTTATATTGGCATCAGATATTCATCCTTCGGTCTTGCTTTATTTATATTTTTAAAATCGATGCATATTTTTTTTGCCGTTCTTCTTGACAATGGGGACTTTCTTTGCCAGCCATTCTGTGTAAGGGATTGGCCTGATGAATTTAGCGTCCAAGAGGCGCTCGATTTCTTCTTTCACCTTTGCTGTGATCTCAGGAGACATCTGTCTATGCTGGGCGGTTGCTTGTAAGGTTTGAAGCCTTGCTTGATCGGTAACTGGTGCTCGACCAGATTCCTATCAAGGCCAGGCATTTCTTAATACTACCAAGTAAAGCAGTCTTTGTATTCTTGCACAAAAGATTTACAATTGCTTTGGCCATTTCACTAGATAGGTTCTTACTGACATATGTGGGCCGAGGTTCCGCTTCTGCCTCTAGGTTTATTTCGATCACATCATCCTGAACTTCTTTCTGATCGTATGTCGTACAGCTTTGCTGGTGCTGTGGGTGTAAGTCCTCTAATGTAACCTCTCTGGAAGGCCAATTGAATCTCTGCTTGATTGGCCGTAACTGCATGATCGATCGATTTTTCTTGATCGATCTCAAGAAGATTCCCATGTAGATCTATGAAACTACAGCCGAACCAAATGTTTTCTTCTTCATTTTACAGGTCGTTCGGCACTCCATCTCCATACCAGTCTAGCATTACTGACTTGTTTGTGTCGTCAAGGCCCGATCGACTGGTGTCTTCGACGGGGCTTCAATAGCGGCATATTCAGGTACGCTACTAGGAGAGGGCAGACCTTATACCCGGCCTGTGAAATGGAGCGAAAGGCAAGCTTCTGAGCTAGGAGCACAGTTAACGGATCCTGCTGATTATTATTAACTTAAAAAAACTAGATCCCAAGGGCGGACTAACTTCCTTAAACAGGAGGCTAACTAGAAGATGGATATTGCGGAAGGCTAAAAGGATAGCGACGGGGTGTAGAAGAACTCAACTATCGGAATCGTATGCGAGGAAAGTAGAAAATGCATAAATACCAACGGATCTACATTGGGGCATGGAGAAGCAATCGTTATTACTTATAAAAAAAATAAAGTAAGGCAAAGGGCCTTACTTTGCTTTGCCCTTGTCAACTGCATGTTCAGACCGGGGCATCCTTTTTCAAAAGAATGGAATGATCATCGAAATTTGGTACTGGATTAAGTAGCCGCACACGTCATGGACATCTGCTTCTATATGCCACAATAACGTATCAATTCCTATTGATAGTCAGGCGGGGTGAACATTCATTCTTCTGCCGCGGCCCGTTCTGTTCCATAAGGAGAAGGAGAAAAGGTTCCGCTCTAACGGAAAACTGGTCATTTAGCTCGTAGTATATACTTTACGTCACCACCTCCACTTCTTTCAGATTCTTCTGTGGTTTGGCCGCTAGCTTGAAGTCCACCCAAGAGAATGGAATTCCCCGGCTTCTCGTGATGAGCGCAGCAAGGGGTGTTTGCGCCAGAGGAGGCGTTGGAGAAGATTGAAAGGCCAAGCAAGAAGAGAAGAGCTTTCCGGATGATGCTTTCTCGGGAAAGAAAGAAGGACCCTCATGAGAAAGTTGCAAACTGAAGAGGGAAAGCCCCAATCAGGACCTTGAAGACTGAAACTATGCCCTTTTCCTATTCGAAGACTGAAGCTTAAAGCTATAACTGAAGAGTGGAAATCCCACTATTATGTATGAAGATCAGGAGCGAAGTGCTTTTATTCTTTTTTCGACTTCTGGTTTACCAGTTTTTGCAATCGCCAATGGCATAGATCGGGATAAGAGAAGCGGCAAAACAGCTCACAAGATAGCTTATCTTTATTCCAGTTCTTAATGCCTCCTCGAGCTATTCAAACTTAGCGAACTGATGAAAGACCTAAGGCCCAATCAACTGGGGCAAAGCCGACCGCTTGACTTGATGACTTCACCACCTAGCACCCAAACCGCGGTAGGAAAAGAAAGGGGGATAGAGAATGGGTACATTACTCGTGAACCTCCCTTTGTTGCTAGGACAGGGCTCAGCCCAAAGAGAGCAGCAATTGGTTCAGTTAGCTACTCACTGGGTTAGCCAGGACTACCAGAAGAAAAAGATCAACCATAGAATGAGCACTCGCTAGCTCTATAGATAGAAAGTAATGAATCCACACGGTAAAGCGAATAAAAAGGTTAGCGGTCCCAGTCTCTCAGTCACCTTAGCGTAAGCTCGTAGATGGATCTCATTACCAGAGAGCAATGTTACTACTACTTCCACAAAGCCTGCCGTCCCAGAAGCATCTCAATTAGAAAAGTTTACTTCTTTTTTTTTTCACAGCCTATATGCGTATGCGGAAAACGAGAGTCCTTTTTTTCTTTCTCTTGCCCTGACATAATTCTGGGCTATCGGTTCCGTTCTGTTCTCTCTCTCTACCTCTTCTTTTTGACCTAACTTCAAAATCTTTTATTTTTATGTCCGGCCATACCAACATGGGAAACCTAGCTTCCCTCCCTTTGAAGTGCATTTATCAGATCAGCTCCCCGAGTCACTAGAAAGGGGGTGAAAGGCCCACTACTTCTTCATTCATGGCCTATTTTTTTATTGATCTCCCTTTCGTATTCATTCGACCTGAGGCAAAAGAGAAGTCATACAAAGAAAGGTTCTTTCGCGGGCCTCCTATGAATTCCTCCAACTCAATGAATGAAGAGAGGAGTATGAGGAAGACGGCTTTCTATATGAAGATTCAAACAAAAAGGAAAAAAGAACCATATCTTACTGAATAAGCAGCCTGAATGAGGAAGAGCTCTTTATGTGGTCTCACTTTACCACCATCTGAAATGCGCGAAACTTCGATTGGTGGAAGCCAGTCCATGAAGATTCTCCCTTTTCTTACGTGCAATTCCCCTCTTTCGGTAAGCATCCAGTATCTCAACAAATGAACATTTCTCTAAGCTTATCCTGTGACTTATATGTCGTTTGATAGCTGCTTCAAGGATCCAACGAATAGCTAAGGTTTGTTGACGATCCCTGGCTACAATCCCAGGGACATCATAAATAGTACCTGCTATTCCTACTTTTTCCACTTCACATATAGGCTTTATATTCTCTAGGGCGTCAACCATAAGTTTGATTACATCGCATTCAGTTCGAGCTAGGCGATGAAAAGTTTGATAAACAATAGCACGAACTCTTGTTCTTTTACCTTCTTTCATGCGAAAGTTGACCAACTTCTTGATCAATTGTTTTTGCTCACCATCCAAGCCCCCCATATAGCTGAGAATTTCCGAGCAATTGGAAGCTGCTTTCGATGACGAGGCCGAAAAATTGATATTACGCGATCCTTACTGTCCATCTTTATCAGCCAACTCCCCTGTTTCCATCTTTCCTTTCAGAGTTTACCACTCTTCATAGCTTCTTGAACTTTGTTAGGGTCTCGCTCCCTGAGAAAAAGAGTATACACTCTCGCGTCATACGGCTCTGCCCCGGAATTTTGCTCCCCTTTCCTTTGACCAACGGGTCCTCAAACCAACCTGTCCCCCTTTTCACAGAAAATGGATGTTTTTAAAAAAAAGTCGGGACTGACGGGGCTCGAACCCGCAGCTTCCGCCTTGACAGGGCGGTGCTCTAACCAATTGAACTACAATCCCAGGAAAATGAGGTGTACAGCCTTAAAATTCTTATTATTTATCTTCATTCGAACCATTTAGTTTCGCCGTATTGTAACAGAGACACGAATGATATACTATTCTATTAGAATTTATATTAAATATATATATAATAAATAAAGTGGAATGTTCATTATGATGATAAGTAGTCGATTAGGAGAACTGCTATGTCACTACAGGGTATACTCTTCCTCATCTTTCATTATTCATATTTTATGTCCTGGGACATAGATACCCCATTATGAATCGCCAAAGTCTTCCTACTTCTCCATTGTTCAAATCAGATCCGAAAGAGAAATCAATCCAGTAGGACCTGAATTAAATCATTACTATATAAGCTATTCTGATATTAAGATGAAATATAGATGAAATCGTGGAAGCGGACCTTTTATTTCCTTGGACCACGCAATAATTCGTCGTCCGATTGAATCTGCTTGTTCCTGGATGCTCCATAGGAATCCATCGCTATTCCTTTCCTCCACCGAGAAGTGTTCATTCCGAGTCACAAGAGAAATATCTCTTTTTTTTTTTCGTTATGGTAATGCAATGCAAGAGGCCAGAAATCAGGTTGTTTCTAATGATGAAAAGAGCTTTTATGTTATGTGAAATTTATGAAAACCAAATATTTAAAGGTCGGTAATGTTAGAAGACGACTGTCGGTATCTGACCATCAGATACCTACGGTCGGTATATCTTTGAAAGCTCAGACGGAGAGAATAAAAGGACTCCTCGAGGGCTACTTAAGGCACTTTAGTGCAAACCCCAGAAGGACTGGAGGGATGTTGCTCAGTGCTGCTATAACTTAACAACCAAAAAGCTCTGCGTCGAACTTCCGCCTCTTCCAGTTGGCCACGGGGCAACAGCCTCTGACGCCCCACACCATTGCGACAGGAGGGGGCTTGCCCATCAGCCTACTTTGCCAAGAGGTGGCAGGAGCGCTACGACCTAGCCCAAACCTACTTAAAAACCGAAAGGCTTGACCCGGTCTGAAGGAAGAAGAAAGTAGACCTTGTAGAAAAGCGGATAGGAGAGGTAGCCTATAGACTCAAGCGACCAGCTCGGTGAAAACTCACCCCCTATTCCATGTGAGTCAGTTGACTTC
>MKEJ01084088.1:17500-45000 GCA_001753735.1 Embelia ribes | reverse complement strand
TCATGAATGCTGCCGGGTCGGACGAGCCAAGAACTCGAACGCGTTCGGTCTCTTTTTTGAGCAAGAATCACAGCGTTACCTTCACCATGATACGGACTCCAAGTTCTTATGGCAGAGCACGAGGGGATTTCTCATCAATATGATGATGGGAATGGAAAGCAGAAGCACGACTGGGGTCTTCGTGGTCCAAGATAATAAAACCATCAATAAGAGTAACGTAAGCATGAGACTTTTTGGTAGTACCGGTGAACCAGATGGCCGCGATGATGGAATCTGGGACGGAGGACTTGTAGTATCTCTCTAGATCTGGCAAAAGCGAAAGACCTCCTAACATAATTCGAATGGAGGCTGACCGCTGAGCCCACTCTGGCCTCGCAGGGCGGGCCCCTGTGGTTGCGAGCTGGAGCTGCCATAGCTTATGGCTAGAGCAATGGGAGGGGGCCCCAGCAGAGAGAAAAGTAAGGATAACGAGCGCTCCGCCCGCTTGGCGGGCGGCAGGAGCAGCGGGCAAGTGCTTGGTAGGCCAACAGCCCAGTGAACCGGGCGGGGCACTCGACGAAAGGGGGGCACACTGAGCAAGTACGAGAAATTGGCCCCGCTCCGCTTTCAACAAAGCAAGGACCACTACGGAAGGTCAAACCAAGGACCTATGGAAGTCGGGGCTCGTCCCCGGTCAATATTGATTCAATACAATAGGGGCAAAGATCGTACAGTTCTCTACCAAGACAAACTCTCAACGGATCCTCCGCGCGCTGGGCATACCTCTTCCGTGCGTCTTTCTCGTGGCGGGAACAGAACAACAGGGAAAGACCCGGCCGACCTGCCCATGGCTCGAGGGCGAGCTTTATTTATTTAAGAGAGAATGGGGAGTGAATCGAAAGGCTTCCGTCTCCGTTCTTGGTTTGGGGGCTTTCGGCCCCTCTCGATCTTATTCGTAGTTGGGAAGGGGGAAGGAGTCTAAATCAATGGACATTAATGAACCATCATTGATGGACGTTGCACATGACACGATCAATTCTACTCAAGATCCGGCGTTAATAGAAGTGGCTTACTCTCCTAGTAGCGAAGGAAAAGGGCAGGGCTTTTTTCGTAGTAATAGTGGGCGGGTCTCATGAGATCTATGCCGGCCGTCGGAATCAAACGAAGGTCGAAGGACCATTCAATTCATTAAGGGGCATAGATCTAGGCCTATTTGTTCGGTCAATCACCTAATCCGGTAGGGCCAGACGGCTTTCTTTCCCCCAGCTTAGCGAATCGCATCCCCGCGCAACGACATTGTGCGCCCCTTACCGTTCTCGCTCAGTGTTTGCAACAGCTGGGAAGGCAGTCGTAGAAGCGAAGCCTATCGCCACGCCGACCATCCAATACGAGATTGGGCCTCTTCTCAAAGATTTGATGGAACGGCCCAGCCCAAAAAAGGAACGTTATAGTACGCGATTCGTACAAATGGAACGCATCGCGAACATACCACGCACGACCGGACGTAGAGCTACTAAGAGCTGGCAGACCGGGCCGGGCGCAGGTGCCAGATCCGAAAAGTCGAGTCTCGATCAGCCTAGTGCACCAACTACGTGGTACGACGGGCACTCAAAGACCTGGCGAATGATGGCCCACCCCACCCAAGAGCGCTTATGTCATAGGGGAACTCATGGCTGGAAACAATCCTTATGGTTTTTATATCCGGTAGGAATAATAAGAATAAAAGTCCAGGTTGGTTGGTGAGCCTAGTGATAGGAGACTATCTAGCTTGGTTCGGAGAGCACTTGTTGGGTAAAATTCTTTTTGTTGCTAAATGTTACGGCCTAAATGCTGAACTATTGACCCTACTTGTTCGGATGGGTGTTCACCCCAAAGTGTTCCCGGACCGCATGCATACATCCGTAAGTAACTTAGTGCAACATGGCAAATTTCATTGAGAGGAATCAGCAAAGAAAAGAAAAACGGGTCAACATGTGCTTTTGAGAGATTGTCCTCAGGCTGAAGAGTGTCCACATGAGTTCGTTGAGGTGTCTATACAGGCCTGTGGTCCTCTTTTATATTCTGTCGAGAGTTCGGATTGCAGGCTGCAACTCGCCTGCATGAAGCCGGAATCGCTAGTAATTGCCGGTCAGCCATACGGCGGTGAATTCGTTCCCTTTTTTTTATTTAATTTCAGTCTTCCCCAGTCCCTGAAACTAAAAGCTAGAAAGAGGGTTCTAAAGCACGGTCGCTGTAAGAGTAAGAACACACCAACCCCCGAAACCCATATGGAGTCTCTCACTTTCGTCGGCATGCTCTCCTCTACATGTACCCTCGGGCTCCAGCTTTGGAGAGCGGAGCCGCACAGAAAAAGTCCCCCTGGCTACTTCACTATCTCTCCAGGCAGATAGGGTCGGCATCTTAGCGTACAGCATCTGGTGTCCGCCTTACTCGTCCTCTCGGGCAGCATCTCCTAAACAGATGTCAAAACCATGTGCTGCTACCGTTATAGATATAGATGAAAGGATAGAATATATCACAGTAGTATCGGAACGCAATACTACCTGATAGCCTGGTTACATAGCCCTTTCACTAACATCTTGCCGCTTGAAAGGCATTCAAGGGGTCTGGCTGCCGAAGCCGCGGAACTTGTGAGAGAACTCTGTCCCTGTCCTCTGGAGCAGTCAATTGGAAGAGAAAGGTCTTGTCTTTGCTTCCGGGTCCTCGATGGTGAGAAGAGTGATCTCTAGTCTTCTGCTCAAGGTTACTCTCTACTCTCTTTAGAGCCGGTTTCTACTTAGGGAATAGGGTGTCTTCCCGCCTTAGTCTTAAAAAAGCTCTCCATTCAACCAAGCTTGCTGGACCTGGGATAGGTGCTTATTGCCAGTAACGTTTTCCTTAACCATATATAAGGCTGGGATTTTTCTTTTGTTTAGGCTAGCGGTTTTAGGTGGGCTATAGGCAGAGCAAATGGAGGGCGGCTTTGTTGGGCGCAGTCAGAGGTATCATAGAGCGGACTCGGTCAAGCTGGGGGGAAGTTGAATCTAGCTCTACGGAGGTCTTTGCTTTTCACGACTCTTGCTGATTTTTTTCGTTTAAAAAGAATAGCGATTGTTTAGTTTAATCAGCGAGGAGATTGATTCAAGAGACCGTCTTCTCGTCTTCATCTGCACCTGACACCAGGAGCTTCGTCAAGAACAGTAATAGCAGTAAAGCAGTCATTCGGGTCGGCATCTATCTGCAGTAGGAGTAGGACGTAGCGCATAAGAGGGTCTTAGGAATCGATCTAGATGCCCAGAAGAGGATGCTATCGAATGCGCTCTTGCGAGAAGAAAATGGCACATCTACAATGGAACTTATAAAAGCCAGAACCCTAGACGCATCGAATGGGATTCACGCAGAGTGGAGACTGGGTGTCAAGTTCGTTTTCTATGTGAACCATCAGGCCTTATTGTATTTGGTGAATAAAGCGGTGCTTAGTGGTCGAAATATGTATATGGTTCTTGCTATTGAAAGACTTAGATTCTTCCATTGTGACGAGACCTCTACGAAGTGATGTCGCCGCTTACCATTTGTCTCGTCTGCGTAATGGAGAAGGACCTGAAGGGGTGCCGGCTCCCAGACGCTTCTTCCTCTTCTCCTCTTTCATCGTCGTTGGTCCTTTTGACATAAGATTCTCGGCCGCTGAGATGTACAGCCGTAGAGCTTTCCCTTTCCTCGGTGGCATCCGCACTGGGGGTCTTGCCAGATTCCTCTTGATAGCTTCGAAGGCCTCCTGGTGCCTTTCTTCCCATACGAATTCCTCCGACCCTTTCAGTTTCAGCAAGGCGGAAAACACATCACGTCTTCCTGGCTAAGTTAGAGATTAATCTTCGTAGAAAATTAACCTTCCCTAACAACCGTTGCAGTTCCTTCTTATTGCTCGGTGGGGCAGCTTCTATGATGGCTCGGGCCTTGTTCTTATCAACCTCCACTCCCCTTTGGTGGACGAGGAAAGCCAGGAAGTTTCCAGCCGAAAGCCCAAAAGCGCACTTGAGCAGATGCCTTTTTAGTGGATGTTTCCGCATTCGCTCAAATGTTCGTTTGAGATAGGCCATAGGGATGGGCTCATTCGACTAATCAGTGATCCCTGGGCCTACCGAACTAGGAAGAAATACACATTGAATAGGCGATCAAGTAAGGAGTTCTTCTTTGTCCCAAGGGAAGAAGAAGAAGGAAGTCAGCTAAGAATCGGTATAGAAGGGTCTCACTCGGGAGATTAAGGTATTTCGTGCTACTGATCCTAGGGTTTTCAACCATCCGGATAGAAGGTCTTTCTGTGAGTCCTCGAAATGGGATGATGCCATAAATTCTTTCAATGATCAAAAGAAAGGAAGAAAAAGCAAATGTCGACTTCGACTCAGAAGAAAGGAGTTGACTTCTTCTCTGTCTCCTGGGGAAGAGAGGGAAGACTTTCAGCTAGGAGCAAGAGTGACGAGTGAAGCTGCTAGAGTTCAGAGCTATTGAATGGATGGGACTGAGTAAGGGCCTATGTCAACTGTGTCTACTGCAGCTTATAGATTTGCACTTTCACTTAGTTAGGTGCCCTTTGAGATCAATGTAATCTTCCTCTTTCCCAAGGGATGAAATTCATTTCTTGCAAGGAAAGGAAAAGAGCCCTACTTCGTTACTGCTGCTAAGAGTGAATGAGCTAGGACTGAGGCAGTTGACTTGCTTTAGGGCAAAACAAGAAGAAAAGGAGGTGCAAGTTAAAGCAGCTTTGCCCCTTGTTTTTTGGCATTGATGTCCCTTTTTTTATGAGCTTCCTCTATCTTTGAATGATTCGTTCGCCTCATCGGAGATCCCCCTTTTAGCTGCTTCACTCAGTTCATGAAGTCGCACAAGACGTCTATAAGAGACTTCTATCTCTACATCTCGAAAGAGTCGATCTGCATATACGTAGTACTTTCTCTACTGCAAAGGAGTCGTTCGTCCCTCTCCTTAGCATTCCTGTAGTTCGTTCAGTCTTGTAAGGTAGCAAGAAAACTGCTTTAGCTCGGTAGCTCAGAACAAGAAGAAGTATTCTTTCTCCTCCGATCAGAAGAAGAACTCTTCACTCCTCTCTTTACAGTCGAGTGACTTCGTACCTTTCGTTCTTCTTCTCGTTCTTTGCTATAGCAACGAATCTTTGCCTATGTGCCTTTTTAGAGTTAGAGCATTCTCAACAGAATCCCATTCTGCCCATCTATTGAATCATCAGAAATTCCTCAAATCTTATTGCAGATAGAAGATCCGAGTCTCCCTCGGGTTTGAACTAATCTCGTTCAATCGCCTTGGCTAATAAAGAATGGTGGCTAAGAAGGTAGCTAGCAGCTCCCATAATGCCTGAGGAGGTTGAATCAATAGTAAGAGAATAGGCTGTGATCCTATCCCCTGCACATGAATCCAAGCCAAGCGTGAAAGAAGGAACTGCTTTGAGAGAAGGGTCTTAGGAAGAAGAGGGTGGACAAAGAGGAAAGTGATGCACTACTTATTGCCGGTGATTTATCAGCCTTTCGCTATTAAGGTGCGAAAGTAGAAGACGATAACTGAAGAGCAAAGGATTCTTTTACATGAAACTTCATGAAGCTAGGGATTAAGCAAATGCCCAATTACATCAGAAGTCCAAGAAGGAGTCCCAATGTCCACAGATATGCCATATGTCTTACAGCATCGAATGTCATGCTTGGCTCTTTGATGGACAAATGCTAGAATCGGTTCTTCTTCGAGTAGGAGCTTTTTTTTCAAGCTAACTGAATGCGTAGAAGCTGTTGCTAGACTAGCAATTGAAGAAGTCAGAGCTGTGAGAGTTTCCGGGCCCGACCTTCTTCTTAGAGTAAGCGGTCCTACTGCTTGAGAATCAGCTGCACTGGAGTATGCCTCTAGAAAGATCCATATCCATATCTTATTGAGCGGGATGGATTCCGAAAAAGCATAGCTTATGCCAGGATTGCTTGAAAGCCGACTCAAGCGGGTAGTCCTTATTAGTCAAGCTTTGGCTCCCGAATGTGAACTGGATCTGTCCAAAGGGAAACTTATTCTCAATCTCTATTTATTCAAAGTGGTTTTGTATTCGTATATATGGGCGAGATAGTGCTTTTACCTTTTACTGGGTCATTAATGCATAAATAGAGTCAACTTAATATTCTGTTTTTTTAGAAGTTGGTTGGCCTTGACGTATATATACTATACTGCAGTTCCCACCTCCGTGTGTATTGCGTGTTTGCTCCAATCCGGGTCAACGAAGTCAACTGCCTTTCCTGCTGCCGAAGGAACCTGTGCCTTTGCCGCTGGTGTTACTTCAATGGATTATGGATAAATGTTCACTATTGTCTCTCAAATAGGAAGGGATTCCGGGATTATTAAGTTCTAACGGGATCTGCCTTTGCTTGTGTCTCCACCTGTGCCCATGCCGGAAGAAAACGGGCGATAAATTGCTTCTACTTCCCCGTTTCCTTCCGCGACAGGCTCATCTAGAGGAAACATTGATCTCAATAGTAGTCCCCCTATGGACGAAAAAGAGATAAGGATATTTTAAATAAGAGTCCGGTGGAGTTGGAACTCGAAGCACAACAGGAAGCCTCCATCGAAGATAAACTGGGAATTCTTCGAAATTGGTTGGAAAACCGTTTTCGTTTGGAACTCGAAAAACAAAGGAAAAAGGTTCCTCCAAGAGACTGGAAAATGGAAAATCTCGCTGCTATGCTGGAAATGTCGTCTAAGACGCCAAGTGCTGAAAAAACACTGGCTTCGCGACATCGCCATCTCTCCACACTGGTAACCAAACTGACCCGCGATGACACGACTATAGCTATAGCGCCCATAAAATATAGGGTTGAAAGCGCCATAGTAAAGGCAGTTCAACAATCCTTAAAAGACAAGGATTTTTACCCCAATGATTGGTAATGATGAATCATTGTTAGTGATGGATGCCCGCGCCTTGGGTATGCTTTCAAAAGGGCTGTTTTCATGCGTGCTGGTGTTCGTGGTCTGTTGGTTTTTCTGTTCTCGTGGGGGAAGGCTGGATTGGCGCATCTACAAGTTGAGAGTGTGCTCGGGCAAGTGGGCTAACCAGAACTACTAGTAACGGGATTTGCCTGCAATACGAGTAAGGGGAATGGAACTCTTGTTTGAGAACTTTAGCTACGGACTTAGGTTAGCTAGCTCAGCTTCTCCTATGGCTATTTGGATTAAGGAACTAGGGTAATGCGAAGACAAAGAAGGCCTAATAATGGTGAGTCGAATCAGGCGCGGCAGCCAAGGCTTTTATGCCACCGTTCAGGCCTTATTTAAGATAGGAGAATGAGGTTCAAGCAAGAGACCTTTGAGTTTAGGCACCGATAATCCGAATCGTCATATAAGTCAGTAATAGAAGCAATCAGTAGAAAAGGGATCGGCAAAGACTGGAAATTGATCCTATGGGTTCACACTTTTTCATTCGAAAGGGGTGGAGAATGGAATGATTATTCGATTCCTGATGGTCCGGGATAAAGAGGTGCTCTTGGTGATTCGAGAGAAATGAGATCTGTTGGTTCAGGATAAACTGAATACGTTGGCTAGGAGGGATAAACCAGAGCCGTTGTTTCGTCGGCTGATGCTGCGGAGCTTTACTCAAAAGCCGAGTCTCTTTAATATTGATTCTTTCTTTCACCCTCTTTCAAGGGAAGGAGGATAAGGGAATTCGCTCTTGAGAAGACCCCTTCGTGTCCAATCCGTAGTGACATGATAGAACTTTTAACACGGTCGGAAGTCAGTTGCAGATTGATGCCGAGCTAAGCTTCGAACTTTAACGCAATCCAGTAAGGGTAGAGCTCCTTTCGGGCTTATCTTCTGGAATGTCCGTTGAGTTGAATCGTATTCAAGTTAGAGGGCTAACTGCTCTCGTAGTTGTAGCCGCTCTTGGGACTGATTCCGATGGGAGGAATGCTAGAATGGATGAGATATAGAATTCTACATTTAGGTCGGGAATCTTTCTTACTTTCAATCATAAAGGGGACGGGCCTACGATGATGCTTTCACTTCCCAGTCAGGGAAATCCACTCAAAAAGAAGGGAGAAAAGGCTCCAATGTCCGATTGGAATGGAACGGCTTAGTTCATGGGCATCGTCCGCTGAAGGCAGAGGAGTCAATCAACTGAATCAAAGAATCGAAGGCTTGCGGTTCATCGGGCTTTTCCAAAGAAGCTTTCCCAGACGGGAATCCGTAGGAAGAAGAAAGTCTCTTTACTTCGGCTGCAGCCAACACATATGGCCTAGCAGCAGGTAACTCTTAGCTGCACCTGGCAAGTGATCTCCAGCTGGAAACTCTCCCTTCCACAGGAAAGAATTTGATAGTCCCAACCCTTGCCAGTCTAGTTTAGTAGGTCGGTCAGCTAGTCTTTCATTTATGAAAAGTTCTCCTCGTTCCAAGCTAGCAGTCCAGCTAGAAAGCCAAGCAAGATAGAGTAAGAAGAGGTAGTTTCAATCAGATCAGAAGGCAAATCGGTTCTGCGAGCCAAGCCAAAGAAAAGAGCTTCCTCTAGCACAACTGATTGTGAATTTCTTCCTGATATCCGTGGTTGTGGCTATCTTAACTACTAATGAAATGAATCTGAACCTCCCCCCAGCTTTCATTCTATGACATCTTCTTTTACTATTTTGGCTATTGGATGAAGCCCATCCATCTTCGAGGAGAGATGCTCTTCCTATGAGATTCCCAAGACCAAGAGCAGTTCTTTCTCCAAGACCGTCTACTGTAACAGAACTAGGGGTGGTTACGTTCACAGATGCCAAAATAAACAAGACAAAGAAAGTCCCGCACCTATGAGTGCGCAAAGAGCTTATTCGAGAGCTGCTGCCAAAGCAATGGAAAAGTGGAGGGGACTCGTTGAATAAACCCTTCTAGAATGAATTCTGCCTCCCCTGATCTAAAGTAAAGGTCAGATACAAAAGTGGACCCCACTATGAACGAAAAGATGCACAAGCTCTATCCATTATCCAATCACTTTACTTGAACCTAAAGTCTTGCCCTCTCATGTCTTAAACAAAAGAATCTGTATAGTTAGAATGAATGTCTGAATCCGGTAACAGTACAAGAAAAGGACGGAACTGATAGTCTAAAGGCCGAGTCTCAGTCTATTAGTTAGATACGCAGGCTCTTTCTTCTTTTTGTTCCAAAAAGTGAATCAAAAAGTAGAAAAAAGAGTAGCGCGAGATGAGTGACTAATTGGGGAGCACGGAACTTGAAGTCCGAAGGAGCTGGGCTTAAATTCATTTTGGGTTTGGAAACCTCTTGTGAGGCGGAGGACCATTGTGAGTTTTATTGCCGGTCAACCCCTCGGGTACTACGGTTCTTGGGCGCTTTTCTCACTGTCACACCACTTCATAGTGTGGTTGGCAGCTGAGTTTTCATTATCCTCAAAGGCGCCTTTTACCAGATACGCAGTGTTAGGTGACGATGTCGTCATTGCTGACCCTGTCGTTGCGGGTAAGTATCGTGAACTGTTAGATAGAATGGGAGTGTCCATCTCGGAGAGTCAATCTTTGATTTCTTCGAATGGAACACTCGAGTTCGCTAAGAAGTATTGGACACGTGGGATCCAAAAGGACCTGTCTCCAATTGAAATGCGAGCTCTCCTAACAGTCAGATCTACCCTAGGAATGTACCAGTTGGCTGATCTGTATAAGATCACAAACCCTAACATATTGTTTCGGTTAGCTGGTGCTGGTTTTAGAGTAAGGTCTCGACTCTATTCTACCAATCGTGCCCCGCGATGGGAAAGATTATGGGTTGCATCTACAAAACCACCTGGTACCTCTCGCTCCCCTTTTCCAGATATCCACATTGGAGGGGCGGCTTAGCAGCGGCAATACGAAGCACTCGTTCATCGGATGGATGGGACTTGCTTGTCCATGTGGTACATTCGTACCAGGCGCGCTTGCCACTCTCTCTCGCTACGCCCCTTTAGTCGGTATTCAAGGTACCCAGGATGTGATGAGTCGACATCGAGAAATAGAGAAAGACGAGTGCTTTTACATCTATATGCGGCTGGACTTGATCAAAAAGATAGCGCGTCTCAGGGCGGAATTGGTCTTGCTAGCTTTTTCCTATAGGCGAGATGCACTGTTTTGAGGACTTTTACCCAAAAAGATAGAACACTAGCAATACTGGGGAATTTCCCTGATAGACAGGTAACTCAAAATCTGAGTCGGGAGGGAAGGCTAGTAAGACCTCCAGCAAAGGAAAAAGAGACAAGTAAACCCCTGGTAGTTACAGGACGATCCTTCGCCGCGAGAACGGGGGAGCTACCAATATGGAAAAGAGAGAATGGTAGTCACGCATGCGGGAAAGACTCAAAATGAAAGCAAGCAACTAATAGACTTCGCGAACCCCTGACAGTACTCTATCTCGCACGCAGACTACTGACGGAAACAATACATACTAGCCATACGAGTTCGGTTCACCTGCACTGACAGCCGCTTAGCAACTAAGCCCTAATAGAGAAAAATGAACCAATAGCTGAAAACCAATACTAAGCCCCTTCTAATGTCGTCTAACTTCCTTCTCCGAAGTCTTAGATAGGCTTGAGGGCTCTACTCAAGAGAGGGGTGAGTGAGCAAGGCTGACTTGTGTAGGAGAGAGGTCCGTTGCACAAGTGCCGCGCGGGCAAGTTAGCTAGGCAAGCTAGAAGTCCGTGACAACTGGTATCAGAGCGAGGTTGTGCTTAGAGCCATGGCATCCTCAAAGGTTACTGACCCAAGGCCGTCTGACGATCAACCTAAGAAGAGGTCCAAGTCAGCGGAACGTGTAGCATTGGAGACAGGCGTTGGAGAATTGAAGCTCAATGTGGCGGATGTTAAAGGTCTTTCTTGAAATAGTCGGGGCCTACCTATAAGAGTAAGGAGAAGAGTAGTTCTCTAGCCTAGAGGATAAATTAGGGGTAATCCCTAGCCTGTAGAATAAGACCACTCACCTTTAACTAGCGAAGCGGATCTTTCGGTATCTTAAGGGTACCTTGCCTCATGGTTGATTGTTCACTCCCGCAGAAAAGATAAGAAAAGAAGGAATAGGTATAGCTCACATCTTAAGTATAGTTAGTTCATTGAATGACTTATTGAGAAGCTAGGCCCTTTCCTCACTCTCCGGAGGGTGGATCGTGCTTGTGCTATCAAGCCGACAAATAACTGCTCTTTTCAATGACTGCTTTCGAGCGGTATTCACGGAGATGAAAAAGATTGAATGGTTCTGATTCGCTAGTTGGGTCAATTGGCACTCTTTCACTAGTGATTGTAAGCTAGGTGCCCTTAAATGACAGGAGGGGAAGAAGCTCTAACGGAAGCATCCAAAGCAATCCGACAGCCTGGGATATGATTAAGGCCTTTGAATTGAAAAGGGGGTGAAAGCGGTCTTGATGCCTCTAGATTCGAAAGACCGGGAGGGTTATGCATCTTATAAGAAAGTATGGCAGAAGTCGAAATCGAAGATGGACAATGAATCAACAGAATAGGCTTCATGCCAACTCGGAAGAGAAGGTGGTCGCCTTTCTTTTCTCTACGCGGTCTTAAAAGCCTTGAACCGAGTGTGGGATCAAGCCCTCCAAGAGCTATATCGGTGGCACTCGGGATCTACTCTAGTACTTCTTTAGTTACGATAGGACGACTAAAAAAAATGCAGCTTCCTTCCCTGGAAGAGCAACTGAACCTGAACCTTCGCTACGTTCCAGCTAGTCGAACTACCTCAGTGAACCAGAGAAAGCATTTCTATTCAAAGCAATCCACCGGAAGGCTAGCTAGTCTCTAGGGGCTGAATCTCTAGAAATTCCGTAACTCTTTTATATGATAATCAAAGCTTGCTAACTTTTAAAGTAAACAAAGCGATGCGCCTTGAGCCTAGTCCTTATTCTTTAAAGGCCTTCGCCTGCTTCATCTGCAGAGCTAACTCCGGAAGTGACTGCTTTCACTCGGTGATTTTCACTACTCTTTGTTCTGTGATCTACTGGATCTCCCTTTTGGTGGCAGCTAGTTCAATGGTTGCTAAGCTGGACGCCTGGTATTCTCTCCTAACGAATTTCCCCTTCGCTACTCCTTTTTGTGTGACCTCGAATTTCATATTTCAAAAGGAGGAGGCAGAAGTCGAATCAAACAAAGATCCTCTGACATTAGCTAGTAGCTGCTTTCCTGGGACTTGCACTTGCTTCTTTTAGAGAAGGCTTGGCTCTATTTATGCTATTTCCATCCACTTGGCCATGACTGTTCTTCGCGAGTATCTTTCGTCTCTTCCAATGCATATGATTCAAGAAAGAAGAGTTCCACCATTAGATTATGAGAAGAGTGGCAAGAAGTGGATCCATATGAAAGAAACCTTTCCTCGCCTGGTGGCTTGTGCTACGGTCCTCCCAAGTACATCATCCGAACGAACTAGATTCTATTGATTTGTAGGACACTCGATCCGTTTCAGCTAAGCTAATATAATATATTAAAATGAAAGAAACGCTGTCACTTTCCGCGAGTTAAGAGATTCACGTGCTGCTGAGAACCATTCCATAATGGAGGACTTTATAACATCAACCGACTGTAGTCTGGTAGCACTTCTCAAATCTTTCTTGGCGAGTCACCACTGTCTCTCTTCGATCGAGCCCCCTATTCATACCCCTCCGCAGGGAAGAAAAGACCTGTCCCTAATGAAAAGAAGTTAGCAATCCGGTGGAACTATATGTTTAACTGGGTGATCACTATTATCTATTCGAGTCGCTAAGGCGGCAGACTCTACCAAATAGATTCCAATTCCATCTTTCCGAGAAAGAAGAGAGGGCGTGTGTAAGATTTTGAAACTAAAGGTTCGAGCATATTGTAGACGGAGAAATTACTCTTTTTCGGAATTTCTCTTTCACCCTGGAGTTCTACTGTCGGCCAATGCAGAGGTGGAAGGCTCTCGTCGCTCAGGAAGCTACTACTGATCCCAGACCTGCACCAACAAAACAAAGATTTTACTGCTCAACAGCTTAAGGGCAACTATATCTCATCCGCACGAGGTGACTACTGGCCAAAGATGGAGGAAGAGGTTTCAGGGTATGTGAGAACTTGTCGTCTTTGTCAGCAGGACAAGGTGGAGCAAGCTAAACCTGCGGGTTGGAGTCAATAGAGCACATTGGGGTAGTTAGTCTATAAGTGCATTTGTCGTATCTATCATGGAGGGTTGGGCTGTTCGTGATTAGTGATTGGTCCGACAAGTGAAAGAAAATAGGAAAAGTACGGTGGGTGATCCCATTCCTTAGTCAGGACCCGGGGCGGTACCAACTACGACTAGAAAGCGGTCACTCCTGTCAATGAATACCATTCATAGCTGTCCATGTTAGTAACATAGCCGTAACGACTTTGTTTTACTGCTCGAGGGCTTTTATATATTGACTCTATTATAAGCTTGCATAGTGCTCTTCCTATTTGTTTTCTTCTGCCGAACCGAACGAAGACAGTTTCTCCCCCCTCTGTACCTATTGCACTGATCTCTTCTCTTTCACTCTCTTTCTTCATTCAGGAAAGGTGAAGAGGGAACAGAAAACGAAGCAGGAACAAACTTGTCCTTTGGTCGAGTTTGCTTAACTTCCTGAGCCATCACCACTTCCTGCGACAGCTAACAAGGGGCATTTAGGACAACTCGTTCATTTAGCACAACTGAATTCCGCTCGGGCCAGAAGTAGAATTCTCATCAGATTTTTATTCTCCCATCGGTCAATAGAACTGGGATTCTGGGGAAGCCAAATCGGCAACATCGGCTGCAGTAGGTCGTGACAACGACTCCTTAAAGGCGGCCTTTGGCATCAACAACAAAAGCTGCGTTCGGCAGAGACAAAGGAAGCTACTTGGACATCGCTTGCTTTCCTCTTGTGCCTTTCCTTAGGGTTGGCACCTTCCTCTGAGCGGTTGGCCCGGCTCCTTGCTTTCTAAGTCCGCTTTGCTTTCCCCGATTGTAAGAACTCTTCTTTTCTCATCCCATGCGGAGGATGAAGACTTCGATGTCAAATCCACCTTTCCAACGAGACAACTCTCCACCGCTAGTGAATAAGTTTCTCGATCGTCAGGTCAGACTGAGCTGTAACACTGATCGTTGAGTGATCACATAGTCACTTCCGCCCACAGTGCTGTTACGACGGCAGGTCACCGGGAGTGAAGTCAACTCTGCTCCTGATGTAGCATTCATTCGGACCATTCGACGTTTGATTCTTTCTATCAGGGATACCGATGGCTCTGTGAGAGGGCAAAGCTACCAAGGTGGTTTCCCATGACGGGTTACCCGGTTCAAGGCTTTGTCTTACTAGATCTGGTAGCAATGATCGAGAGATCAGGCGTAAAATGCATCAGGATGGGAACGAACGTTTATTATTATTTCGAATATGACAGCATGTCTTTCCTGTCTTTGTCAATAGAATGTATTGAATTATAAATACTGTCTTTCTAGCTGAAGTGTTCACGTAGGTCAAAGAGCTTCTATAGCTCAATCCAATAGTAATCAACGGAGATAGAGTCCAGCGGTTCAACCAACGCTTCTAAGGGGAGCGGGGCAAGCAAGAAAGCAGGCAAAGTCATTGAGCCTATTCGATTCCGAAAGTTCCACACATGGAATGCCGTCGGCATTCTTCTCCTACTTGCTACAATTGCTTTAGCGCGAGCAGCAAGGAAAGGGCAGTCAGTGCGAAAAGGGAAGGGCATGACAGAAGGGAGATAGACCTCCTATAAGCATTACTCTCTTTTGAGGGAACTTGCTTGCTCTGATATGATTAGTTCCGTGGGCTAGTAAGATAACTATTGAGGTGAGGGTCCGAAGGAGGCTCAATCTTTCACTATTCCGGAGTAAGGGAAATCAAATGCGATCTAAGCAAGACGCCCTGGAATTCCATGGCTTTGGAGATAGAGACAGTTGGCAGGTTCAGTTGCTTAGATTTCATTTCTTTTTAGCCTTTCTGCTCGCCTGCTACTGTAACTGAAGTCGGAACTCATTTTGAAGCTCTTTTTAGTTAGCTTCAGAGTAAAGTCCCGCTTTGTATAGAAAGATAGAAGTCCCGTTCCCTCGCCTTGGAATAGGATGAAAGAGGATAGAGTGAGTGGAATATGTAGGCGTAGGCCTTGGTAAACTCCTCTTTCCGGTAGTAGACGGGAAGCTCGTTAGGTTAGCTCGTCCGGTAAGAAAAAGTGCAAGTGACTTCTAGGATTTCTAGTGTTCCGTGCTCTAGGGCTTTGACTTCTAATAAGGAGAACTTGGAAATCGCGAACCTGCTGCTCGCTCGTGGCTTGTGCTAATGCGACTCGGGAATGAGGGCAGGCAACTGTAAGACTACTTGCTCTTTGTCCCGAACTCGGTAGCTAATAAGTAGAACTGCTTCCTATGATCACTCGACTCTACCCCAAGAGCTCCGCTGCGAAGGGGTCTTGCCTCACTTCTGTCTTAGGATAGTTATAGTTATCTAGTCCGATCTTATTAGGATATATATTAGCAGTAAGTCCCCGGTTACTCGCTTGAAAGCGGCCTGAAGGCCTCCTTCCCCCGCAACTACAGAACTACAGCATTAAGAACTGAACTAGAACCTGATAGAGTCCCCGTTGGAAGGGGAATAAGAGATTCAGTTCTGTCTACTTGTGGTGTGCATGACCCGAACAAGGAGATGTCTAGCCAATCAGAGGAGTTCTTGCACAGCGTCCAGGGGCTTCCACGTCAGGAAAGATAAGAACTCTTAAGTGGCAAAGAAAGTTCTTCCCAAAGAAAAGACGAGTTTCACGCGGGATATGGTCTTGCTTTTCGTCTGAAAGAGTCTCCTCTAAGCCGGGTCCCTCTTAGCTACTTCCTTTCCACCGTCATTCGACTAGGCTTCCCGGATCCCCTTTCTTCGGTGCTGACAAAGAACTAGACGATCAAGAAAGACCGCCCAATATCCATTATCTGAGGACGGGGATTTATTTTCTTTGAAAATTTGCATTGCCTTTTGATTTGGCGCCTACTAGCATTGGTCCAGCGGTGACTTTGTTCTTCCCACAAAGACAAAGAAGACGGCTGAAGCCTTCGGTTCATTAGATACTGAGAAAGACTTTCTCTTTATAAGTGGGATTTCCCATAGTAGTATGAATAGAAGCTCGACGGCATGCGAATAGAATCTCCCAGGGAGCAAGCACTAGCAGCCGATCGATCAGGAAGACCGGTTGCAATAAGTGAGTGCAGTCGGGGTCTAAGGAAATTGGATGGAATGCTTTGTTCCGGAAGTCCTTTCTATGGTTTTGACTCCAGAAGAGAAGGAAGACGATGGAAGGCTTCTTCAAAGGAAGCAAGGAATGAAGTTAGTGAAGTAAAGGTATATACTGAGTCTCGCAAGAAGCTTCTTCCCTAGCTTCAACGGATTCTTTAGTCTGATACTCGTCTGCTTTAGGCCCTTCCTGCTATTGACATTGACCGGACAGCTTCCACTTCCAGTAAGAAAGACTTTTTCCCAGAGCTATAACTCGATGTAAGGATGCTTGCCTCTGAAGGTTTTCGAGTGAAAGCATTCGACGGAGTTGGAAAGGCCTTCGCTAATCAGAATAAGGTGAGACCAACCTTCGTCCGGGGACTCGAAGGATGATATCCCTGATGCCGACCACCCTCTCTGTCTTTGTCAGTGAAGTCAATCACCCTGATGCTAAGCGATCCGCAGTCTTCAATGTGAGCCCACCCACCCCACTTTTTCTAGTAGGAGAAAGGCAATCGTCGAAGCAGCGACGGCTAAGCAGAAGAAGAATGAAGCTAGGCGGGTCGGGGGCAGCGAAACTGCGATTCTTGCTCTCGTAAGCCATGCCTACCCTTGCCTTCAACGACGGGTGCAGCCTCGCATAGTAGTGCCTTAGTATAAAGTGGCGCAGGTCTCTTTCAACTTGAGGAATTTATTTGAAAGAAGAGACAAGAGCAGTTACGCCTTTTTCTAATCCCGGATAAGCAGCTAAGAGCCTTTCAATAGCGCAGCGGATCTTGCTAACATTTTAGACTCTACTTAGTGAGTTGCCTACCCTCGCCGGTGTACTAGTTTAGTTAGAGGATGGGACGATAGAGCTCAAATCAATCGAATACCGTTCGTGACCTGACCCAGAGCCACTAGGACCAGTTGGTAAGTCTCATCCCGTGCTTGGACTTGGGCACGAAACGATAGCTATTCCTTGCATCGTTAAGAAGCATACGAGCAAAGCACTCTACCTACCCATACTGACGAATGAAAGAAGCTCAGCCCTTACGCGAGAAGGGCAGCGGGTTGCTTTCTCTGTTGGTTGAATTCGCCACTAGGTGGAATCAGACCTTCGGCTCTCGATTGCTGCTTGATTACCTATCTTGCTTGCGTTAAGCTTTCTTCGCTTTCAGTTCCGCAACTGGTGTTTCCGTAGAGAACGTCTTTTGAGGGACGGGAGTCAACTTATGAAAGACTCCTCAATTCGGCCTGTGAGAAAGAGGCATTCCAATGGGTGGTACCAATGCTTTAGATTGTTGCTTTCTATTTATCTCGTACTGAGAAGGAGGAGGAGTAGGAGCTAATTTCCGTATCTAAGTGCCAGTCACGGAAATACGATCACAACCCGAAATGGATAATAAAACTGCTAAGGCTTTCAGTCCTCAGAATTGGATTTCCTTGATAATGGAATGTATCACTACCACAAGGCTTTCAGTTCTATGGAATGGGTAAACTACGAAATCTTTCACACCTGGCAGGGACCTAAGACAGGGGGATCCCTTGTCCCCCTACCTGTTTGTATTATGTTTAGAAAAGCAGACGACCTCATTTTATTTGCCGAAGCCTCTAAGAGCCAGATTTATGTTATCATGGAGTTTTTAAATGACTTTTGTGCCATCTCAGGACAGGTGATCATCCCTGCCAAAGAAAAACTGTTTGTTTCACCCAACTTCCACAAGCTTACAGCTCGGGAGATCAGTGCTAGATGTCAAATTCCTCTCACTGCAGACCTAGGCAAGTACCTGGGAGTACCCCTCATACACAAGAGGATCTGTAAAACGACTTACTACCACATACTCGAAAAAGTGCAAGATAGGTTGGCTGGATGGAAGGCAGAGCAGTTGTCTATGGCTGGAAGAACATTGCTGGTTCAGTCTGTAACCTCTGCTATACCTGTATACACCATGCAAACAACGCGTATTCCGGAAGCCATAAACCAGGAAATAGATAGGAGGAACTGCAGATTTGTGTGGGTGGGGGAACAAGGATAACAAAAAGAGGAAAGATTTAGTGGCTTGGGATAAGGTGTGTAAAGCAAAAAAGGAAGGGGGCCTAGGCCTAAGGGGCATGAGCAAGGTCAACACTGCCTCAATGGCACGTATGGGACGGAAAATCCTCTCTGAACCAGACTCATTATGGGCTGCAGTGCTAAAAGGAAAGTATCCACAGAATTCAAGTTTGCTGGAATGCAAGGCCACTTCTAACTCTTCATATACATGGAGGAGCGTTCTCAGGGGTCAAGAGTTGCTGAAGAAAGGAACTAACCAGCTGAGGAAGTGGATTGTGGGAGATGGTAAAACAAAAAAGTTCTGGAAAGATCTATGGATAGGGGACCAACCGTTGTTAGCCTGCGCTTTGGGCACTATAATGGACTCTCAAATCTGGGACTACACAGATGGAAGAGGCAGTTGGAACTAGGAAAGCTTCTCTTATTGGTTACCTGAAGATGTGATCAAATGTATAATACGTGCCATCCATATATCCACAGAGGACAGCTGCCCAGATACTATGGTCCAATAATGGCAAATTCCATTCAAAAGCTGCATATGATCTCTTGGAGGAAGAAGCAAGTTGTGATGAAGAGGCGGAGTGGGCGAGTCTCTGGAAGGGGAAGATCCCGCCTAAACTAAAGCACTGCTTTTGGCTAGCCAGACAAGACAGATTGTTAACAAATAAAGTGCGTCTCACCAGGCACTTAACCACTGATTGCTCGTGAAAAAGCTGTGGATTCCCAGTGGAAAACAGCCTACACATTATAAGAAACTGCCCTATGGCAAGGCCAGTGTGGGAGCAACTCATCCCTCACAACCTTCACCAGCATTTCTTTGGCCTAAACCTCGGAATATGCTCAGTTACAGCTGCTGAATTATGGTCCCTGTACCATGCCTTGATGATAGCATGGATGGAGGGCCATAGGAAGGTGGCTGTCACAGTGGACTCCTCTGCGGTGGTTACCTTAGTTTCGCGGGAACCAGAAAGGACTAACCCACAGGCCCCCCTCATCAGTGCTTGCCTAACTAGAGGTCCCCTTCTCTATTGGGTGCCATCCCGCCACTCGGGTGAAACCTAACTGACTAAATCTCCGGTGAGGAGAATGGTTCCTCGCCCGTGACTCACGATGTCTTTCCGCCTAGAAGTAGAGCATTTAAGAAACTATCTGTCAACTAATCCTCTTTTCCATGCATGCCTGTCTAGTTAATAATGCCATCTCTGGAATTCGCCGGCAGTGAGTAAGTCAACCGAGTCTGATCTTCTTTCCCCATCCATCCTTCATGCCCACTATTGGTGGATCGAGAGGGGTATATATATAATGGGCGCGGTTGGTTGATCAAAACCCTTCTCCCGGGGTGGATGCGTATGGAGTGGACTCCCCTCATCTACTTTATTGAATAGCCGGAAAGAGATGCAGTCGATTGGTACCTCGATCTCTCTCTATCTATGATACAGTTCGTGCAATGCGGTTGATTACGATCTCGATCTAGTGAATGACCCACCGGCGACCATTCCCCCTCCATTAGATTACCGAATTAAAAAACGTCGGTTGTAGCGATTCCTGCTGAAAGTGGTTATGGCCGATCGACCCAAGTATAAGCAACAATAGCTAGGGAAAAATACAGGAGCAGAACCATTCATTGGAGAGACAGACCCTGATCAGTCAGTTGCCCGAGTGGTGCCCGGAACCGCTTTCAGCGGCTGGTAAGCCGCTGCTGTTCTAGAACCGTGAGATTCAATTCTATATCTTGTTTTAGCTTTAACTTAACAAAAGTTTACCAAACTTCCGTTCGAGTGGATTCCGAAAGGGGGGTTAGTCCTTTTTTCAATCATTTCTACATTACCCTTTTTTTAGCCTTATTAAGAAGCAAGGAATGGTGCTAGTCTGAAGGCTAATAGCTAAATATAGAGCTTGATGTCATATCTACCATAGTGGGTCAAAAGCAAATGGGAATAGTTGATCGAATTTCCGTGAGTTCGTTTTTGGTCATCCTGCATTTCTGCACTTCACCGACCTTTGCAGATTAGGCTAATCGTATTATGAAATGAAAGGAAGGAAAAATGGATACGCAGTATTCTATAATGAACATTGTAAGGTTAGAGTTTATTTAGTAGGCCACAGCAGATCGAAAAGTAGCTAATTTAGCTCAGTCAAGTTCTCGTATGGGTAGGGATTTGGCCATTGGCAGTTGAGGGGGGGGGTGTTGATTCCCCCCGCCTACGTAGGGTGCTAAGTGAGTAAAGTAGCCGCCTGATCTAAGAACCCAAAGAGCACCCATCAAACCACCTCTAGTTCAGGACCCATTTCTACAGTTGGGGTGCCAGAGTCCTACTGGAGGCTCATACGCAACCTACGTCTGTTGGGGAAGCTGCCCCCTACCCTAAGCCGGGCGACGTACGGTGTGACAGACAAAGAAGATATGCGCGGGATTTGTTACCGTACGAAAGGGTAATCCGACCACCTGTTTCATCCAACGACATCGAGGGAAAACCCCAAGTCAGGGGGGAGGCAAGTAATAAAAAGTGGAATATTAAATCGTGGATACATAAGCCCGGAACCACTCACACCATGACGAGGTGAAAGCAAACTACTGCAGCATTCTCAATATATCAGAAGATATCAAAGGAAGGGCGGCTACTATTAAGAAGGAGAGTGCGCGCTTCCTTTCACTGATAAGACGGTGCAGACGAAAAAGAGTCTGTATGATCGTCCGCTATCTTAGATTATACATCAGTCTTCGTCTAACCAACATTACTGCATTGAATACTCGTTAGTGCATACAGAGAAAAGCCCCTCTAGCTCCAGGTTGAAGGATGGGTACCCCCCTTATACGCTATACTTTTCCTACTAAAACTAACCGCTTTCACTAACAGAGCAGCTTCTACTCCTTAAAGCACTATTGCTTCCTACAACTTGAAGTCCTCAAATCGTATTAGCATATATATAATAAGATTAAGATGCTCGCAAGGGTGCTTAGTCAAGCCAGAAAGGTGGTTTTAAACCCACAGTTTTTCGAGAAAAGGTCCCATCCTTCAATATCATGATTGGGTCGACCAGGCCAGATCATGAGTGAAATATCATGATCGGGTCGACCAGGCCAGATCATGAGGTAGACAGAAAAACCAACACATGACATGCATTATCATTTCTATTTTGTTCCGACTTACTATTATATTTTGGGTTTTTTACGTAGGATTTCTTTATTTTGACATGGATTTCCAACTACTCCTGATAAAATTAGAATCCCTTCTTCTTCGAAGAGGACTCTCTTTTTTTTTGGGACAAATGGTCGGGTGGGAAGTGGGTCTAATGCTTTTTGCTCTGCTTACTCTCGAAACCACACCCACTCTAGTTAACATGGTAATATCTTATACTGATGGGACTTCGAGCCCAAAGCTGCCTGTTCCCGCATCATCACCCGTACCCTCAATATCTAGCGGGGGCAGCTCACAGTTTTCTGAGTGGTTTGGTCTCAAAACGGGGGCATCCTCTTCGGCGTCTGCCGCAGAAGCGGAAAAAGCGGTAATTCCTTCCACGGAAATAAGCCAGGGGGAATTGTTGGGAGATTCATCCAATCCGCAGGCCGCCACTTCTACTGGCGGCGGTACCCACTTCCCTACAACCCATGACATACAGAAGGAACTCAGGGACTTCTTATCCGCCTTTTGGAAAATTCAGGCACGCAGCGATTTTGTTCTCAATATTGAGGATAAGCTGGACCTCCGGCATGCTTCCCCCGAGAAGCTGTCGAAACTACACCGGCTTATGGAATCCATTTCCCAAGACGACCGGCCCACTTCTGGACGAAAAGCCGGGGAGCTCTTGCTCAAAAGAATTCGGGCATGGGAAAAAGAAAATGGATAAGCTCTTTATATATACGGGAGTTCGTGGGATCGGCATTCTTTAATTTAAGGAAGATATTCTATTATCCAAAACGGAGATCCTGAATTCTCCCCCGCGGGCAGGGAGCATGTAGTTCTGAATAAGTTTATTTCGGTTCTGCTGGAGGGATGGCCCCGACCGGAAAGAAAGGGGTTTTGTTGGTCGGGAACCTGCGGAGGGGCGGCTTCTTGAGAAGGAAAAGCTAGAGAATCGGGCGCCTGCGGCAGCGCCCCTTGTCTCGCGCTCAAAACCTCTTGCCCCGCAAAAGGGGCAACCGCCTCAAACAATTCGACTCCAAACATATTTTTTTAGAAATTCTCGTCACGCTTTTTAATTCACTTTACGAGAGCTCTGACACATTCTCCTTAGAACAATAAAGGAGAGGAAAATGGTGATACAAAAGAATCACCAGTCCCGCTATAGAAGACAAATAAAATAAGATGAAGGCTTTGACTTTTTTCATACTACGACATTTCCTACGAGACGGATTGAGGACTGACGGAGAGACTGAGTCAAGCACTACAAGAATTAGCACAAGGATTAGTGCTGGAAAGGTTGATACGATTGATTCGCTTGCCTCGAAGACTGGCATTAGGCCCCTACTGATGATAGGATTGATTCGAAGCAAAGGAAATGCTTCTACGCTACGGGAGATGCTAGAAGAAGAGAAGCCCCCGGGGGCTATTACACAGACTAGGAGACAACCGGAAAGCTATTCCCTTGCAACAACCAAAAAGCAGTAAGCCTTCCTTCCAACAATGGTAGGCTTTGGAATGCTTACGGAATGGAAAACTAGGACGAAAGTCGGCCTTAGTGATCCGACGGTGCCGAGTGGAAGGGCGCTCTTTAACCGAAAGCAGGAAAGGGAGCAGAGAGAACGAGAAAGATCGGTCTTAACTCACCTTAAAGTCCCAAGGGTGAATTCAAGGAGAAAGAAAGGGCTGTTCAGGACAAAGCTTTAATCCCATAGGTGGGCCTGGCGGGAATCCAACCTCTTCAAATCCAATAGCCAGCACCTCACAACTAAAGAAGAAAGTGCTCTTTAAGCTTAGAAAAAGGTCCATGAAGAACGTTTTCTATAAAACGAGATGAGAGATAAGCGGGATGAGCTAAAGAGAAAATCGATTCGCTAAACAGATGCGAGAGTTGACGGATGACCGATCGATACAGTACGAGAGATTCCCCGGTAAGTCTTTCAAAAGAGGAATTCGCGCTTTGCCCTAGCGAAGACGCACGGGAGAGATTCACCAAAGTAGGGACATATTCCGGATGACAGCTCGACCTCTCGTAGTAGGTAGGCACTTGGTGGAAGTAGAGGACGAACGGGCTGCTTATCGGTCTTAGCAGTGGTAAGAGTCATTCGAAGGAGAGAGTGAGTGCAAAACAACAGGCCAAGGCCTCGAAAGAAGCACGAGCTAAGCTTTAAACTAAAACAGCGGAGGCTTTTTTGTCAACGTCGATGACAACCCGATAGCCTTTTAGAGGGAACTTTCGGTGGGCAATCAATCTCAAAATTTCTCTTGAAACGCCGTTTCCAGCACTAATAAGTGGAAAGAACTCATTAAATTAAGGGAGAAGGGCTCTCAAATACCATATATGTTTAATAAAAGCAGTTTTTATATTGTGAAGGAGAAATCACAAGGAAAGTTGGTGAATCTTCTGTTTCAGGTCGCTGATCGGCTTCTTCCCCTCCTACGCTATGGATAGAACTGGGGTAGGCAAAAGCCCAACCCATAAAGACCGGTGCCGGCTCGTCTTCGCATACTATTGATTTACAGATTCAAACTATTGAAAAATTAAAGAAGGAAGAGTGGCGTCCGCGCTTACTCTACTAGAAGCCTCATCTTCTAGTTCTAACTCTTAGTTCTTACTCTTACCCGGGAACGGACTGGCCAAGACTTCAGCTTAAAAGCTTTGAACCTGTAGGGGAAAAAAAAGAAAAAACCCCTTCTCTACTTCTCGGCTTCCTTCCTCGCCTACTCTTTGCCGCTGGGCGTAACGTAGAAGTTTTGCTTCAATTAGAATATCTGAGGCTTAGCGGGGCAAATCGAACATTTTAATAAGGGTTGCCGAGCCAATAATTACATCCGTTTTTGGAAAAAAAGACTGAGAACATCTAGTCAGGTGAATCCAGTGAAGACTTGAAGATCTAATCCGAAATAGCTTCTTTAAAGCTCAGAAATAGATGTTCAGACTCCTATAAGGGCACCGCACTAAGTACCCCTTTTTCTTAAAGATTTTATTCAAGTAACTTGACCCTGCCGAGGGAATTTGTGATCCCTAGTTTTCCACTAACACTAAGGACACTTACCTGACAACATATATTGCGGTAAAGGCACTCCAACGGCAGCAGATGGTTCTGCTTCAGCATTAACTGATCTGCCAACATTGATGACACCCCAAGGGAGGGAACTCTGGCAGGAAATCCCCTAGTCATTTATCTTGATTCGCCTGCCCAACTCTAAAAATTTGAAGAGTAAGACTGGTTTAAAGAATAAGGGGAAGAGGAAGCTTTTCTTCATAATATATTTGATTTTTTTAGTAATGTAAAAAATCCCGTTAACGGGTTAAGGTCCGTAGTCTTTACTCGGAGTAGTCACTAGGAGAAAGAAAGAACTATCTTTATTGTATTTGAAAGTAGCAGTCGTCCTATCAATAGGAGTAGTGGGGAAAGCATTTCTTTCATTTGACATTATAGGAGGCTTCGGCAGCCGAGGAAGACAATAAGCTCTTCGCTTGGGGTTAGCAAAAAAGAAAGTTTTTCCATCAAAGACGATGAAACAATCAATTAGGACTGCGCCCTGCTACAAGAATGGAAAGGGCTTTGCCTGGTCTAGATCTCAAAGAGTCATAGTTAGACTAATAGGAAGCCGCTATAAGAGGAGGAATTTCATTCCCCTAAGCTAAGGGCCTTCCTCGTTCTCTGTTCGAGATAGAATAGGCGCGAATAAGTGTTATGGAAGAATATTTAAGAGCGAAGGCTTGAAGGGTTGCCCCCTATCTGGAATAGATTTTTTTCATCTTTTCAATAAGGGAAGACTGCGTTCTTGCTAATGGTTGAAAAGGGCTTTCCTTCCTCACTCTGTCATCCAATGCATATTATGGCACCAACCCTTCTTTTCTTTTTTTCTTTCTTTGTAGCTAACTAGAGTCCTTCTTTGAATCCTTCTTTGCTAGAGCAACGAATCCTGTAATAGATTTAATATAGAAGAGTCTTAGAAAAGGGTACTGGTTCACGCATTTCGGGTTGATTCCTCTTACCTCTAGAAAGATAAAGAAATGGTTGGGGGTACTTCACCGAATGGAGCGATAGGTCAAGTATGGGACGTTCAGTAAACAATCCCTTAGCTCAAGTCCTCGGAGATAGCCAACTGGGAGCGGAGAAGGCAGAGGCGGAGACGGAGCCGCTTTGGAAGCGTCAACGCAAGAAAAAGATAAGCCAAAAACGTGAAGTAGAGGGATCCCATCCTGACGGATGAGCTGCTCCCTCCCCCGGTTAACTACCACTACCCGGTCTTCCCTTTTAATTAATAGCTTCCGCTGGAGCACTTGCCTTCGTGATGAATCCCTTGAGCTTTTACTAGCTTTTTGCTTCTTCTTGCCTTATTAAATTAAAAGAATATTCTGTCCATCTATGAATCCTTCCTTCCCTTACTCTTGATCGGATTAACTAGTCCGAAAGTGCCACAGCGCATTCAATTCCTGAAAAGAGGGCATTCGGGGCATCTTCTTCTTCTGTGCGTGTGCATGGGATATCTTTTACTATTGATTCAACCAAAGCGGACATTCATTGATGATCTAGCACACTTGCGAATGCCCAAAGAAAGTCATCAGTCCCAGAGCTTATTCGTGCACAAGGTATTTTGTCCATTTACAGCAAGCAAGCTCTTTTTTCGCAAAATAACCGTTATCCCGCAAAACCAAAAGAATAAGACATGGTAATTGCTACGTTACTCTAGCCAGTCGAATGAGAAAGGGGAGTGGAAATGGAATTGATTTAAGAAAAACTGCTAGTTAAAAGATCGGCATCAAGACCGCTTTCTTTCACCTGAGGAAGGAGCTAAACAAGACATACTATGATTAACCTTTCTGTGCTATGATTGATTCACTTGCCCAAGAAAGGGCTATGCGAAATGGTACTTGCACTTCGTCAAAGCTTCCACGAGCAGCAGATTCTATTCTCGGGAAAGCTAGCAAGCCATCCACTTTCTGCTCTCTCTCCTACCTACCACGAGAGAAGAGGTTGAAGCAACGAATTATTCTATTTATTATTTTCTTTCTAGGTGGGACAAGAAAATGCCCTTCCTTTCTGATCAAATCCGATCAATAAATTAAATTGGTTATCACGCAGTGCAAGAGGCAAGAAATTAAATAGAAGAATTGTATGCCCACCGCGCCCTCTCTTTCAATTGAGCTGATCGCCTCGCTTCGCTAGTTAGAGTTGTGCTCTTCCTGAGCCGATTGCGTGCGCCTAGTGCTTGCTGTGTTGACGGAGCTACTTCTTACTGTGTGCCTGGTGCCCAAAGCTCCGACTATTACTGACTTATCGGTTGATAGGATAGCAGGAAATTGTTCTGCTCTGGAAAGTCAGAGGTTGGGAAGGAAAAGGGGAAGAAGCTTTTCGAGGATAGCAATAAAAAGGACATAGGTTCAAAAAGAAGGGAAGTAATAAGGTCAACACTGCTGCTCTGATCCAGACCAGGTATCGTTGGTTGAGCCTGACCCCGCTCATTTAATGCCGATAGCTTTTTCTTACGTGTACTGTAGACTCTCATCTCGTGTGCGATAGGGCGGCTAGCTTTGAAGAGAAGACAGAGGGAATAGGAGGTGGGATTGGCATGGCAGGTCTACGAACCTGGGCTTTGGAAAGACTTAGGATAGGCAGAAATGGAGGAGAAGTCCCCCGCGGAGAAAATACATTATTCAATACCCGGAAACTCCCAGTAAAAGATTCAAAGGCAAGGTAAAGTAGTTCATTCGGGTGAAGAGAAGAAGTTCACTCGTTAGGGCGAAGCCGAGACGAAACCTTTCTTAAATAAAGATGCCAATATGAAAATGAAAGGGATCTTAGGAAATTCTCCTTTCATCCAGCAGTGACGATAGAGATCGACGAGTCAGTAAGCGCTGATCCCTAGTCGTATCCATATTTTCTAATCTTTCTTCTCTCTTCTTTCCCGAGGCACGATTCTTTGTATTCGGGTAAAAAAGCAAGCAGACCAGGACTGAGCTCCAGTTGTCTTACCGTCCTTACTGGCTGCCTCTCTGAGGTTATCTTCTACTGTATCGCCAAGGGTTAGTGTTTGATTTCCAATTTCTTCCTAGCTGTAAGTATAAGGTAAGGATGAGCTCACCCTGTTAAGGGTGGAGGCCAGTATGAACTATCCAAATATTAGGAGAGTAACGACACTACAACTTAGATTGTTGGTTTGAAGT
>MKEJ01084088.1:0-7500 GCA_001753735.1 Embelia ribes | reverse complement strand
TGGTCTCTTCATGCTTTCTCGGTCGTCACCAGTGCGGAAGGAAAATCCGAACAAAGAAGATGGGATGTCGACTACTACCAAAGACCAAATCAGAACTACGACTTATAACTAAGTCTGTGATCGGTATCGTAGCATCAACAGCTGTGGAAAAGGGCTCATCGGGGAATGGTATTTCTTATGTGATTTACCAGATGGTGTACAAGACACTGGGATATAGTTAAGAAGTATCCCCCTGTCCTAGCATGGAATGACCAACTAATCACATAGATAAGAACAGACGGTTTGGTAAAAGATTTATGGCAAGAGTTACCGACTTGCGAATTACATGAATAAAATAACTAGACCTACCAACTAATGAAAGGGATGTAACAATAGGAATTACTACTCAATCAAATGAAAAGGCTGGCCCTTATCTATTGGATCCGTGCCCGCCTTTTCATTTCTGCTGCCAGGTACTCCAGATATGCCGCAGGAAGCATTGGCTCTTGGAATGGATCCTCGGATTTCGTCAACCTATTCAACTTCTTAAGCTAATAGTCCCAATGGAAAGAAGCTTTTTGATGAGTCTGCTGCTATAGCTAGACTTCAACCTAGCTCTCCAACAGCCAAGGTAGCGTAGAAGGAAGAAGGGGGAGAGCCTGTTAACATTGATAGTTCTTGACAATCATCCGATAGTGACTCTCTTGTAGTGTAGCACCTCGAACAAGAGAACAAGGAGCCTCATCTCAAAAGAGAGCCCGTAAACGACCTCGCCGCTAACTCCAGACTTGACTGAACTCTTTGTAATACTACCAGAGATCCCTATTCATACCTTGGACTTCAGAGCTGGTAAACTACCTTTCTTCTTTAGGAAATTAAGTTAAGTTAAAAGGGTTAGCTGACTTCGAGAGAACCATACGGCCGAGGATCTATTCTCCCTTTTATGGGGTATTCCTTTCCAGGAAGTACCAGCTTTACTTAGACCCTGCTTACCAAGATGAGTTCCCAGCCCAGCCAATGAAGTATGAAAAACCATATCATTCAGGGGGACCCGCCCTTAAAAAGAGGACTCTATCTCCAGGACAAGGCCCATTGCCACTCCAATAATCTTAGGTCCAAAATAGATCCTCTCCCGTCTCCGAGACAGTATGGCAATTTCTCCTTTTTGGTATCTCGTGGAAGTTAAGTTCTTTGACGATTCTAAACAAAAAGCCCGAAAAGACTGGATCCTTAACACAGCATTTGAGATAGAAGGATTGCCATAGGGTTAGGGCTGTTATTACGGTTTTGAGTTGTAATTTCCTATGATTTGTTAGCCATGCCGCCAGCTCGGACATAGAAAATGGAATGAAAGGGATAGCAATTGACCAAAGAGATGAGTTGCGAACAAAGAGAAGACTGCCTTATTCATTTATACGATATTTATACGATCAGGGATCTCTCTGAGACGAAGAATTACATCAGATGAAAGCTCGTGGTACGCCAGAAGACCATCTTTGCAAGGGCCCAGTTTGATCGGGTCGGCACCGAGCAAGACATCGAGCAGCTGTTATTGTTGAAAGCCTCACCAATCATTCTACTATTGTAGCCTCACTTAATGGTTCCGGGATAGAACCTTTGCTCAGAAGTGGATCAGTGGCGAGGTACTCTAACTATTCTCAAAATCAATCCCTAGGATCGATATAGGCTCGAAGAACGCATATTAGTCAAGAGTAGGTTCTTTACCCAGCGCGGAACCGGCATCGGCCGTTGTTTGCTCGTCTTCTCGCTCTCCTACCCTAACCTACCCCGCGAGTAGGAATGTGGGCTCTGAAGGTGGCGAGTTGTTGCTGGCGAACAAGAGAAGAAGATGCAGCTCTTGCGCTTGAGGCACCAGAAGGTGAAGATGCTCAGAGGACCTTCTATGAATTAGTCGAGGCGAGTAATAAGAACCGGGCTGTCGCTGCCCGTCGTCCACATAGAACGAAGAAAAAGGACCAATCGATGACTCTTGTGCCGCTCTAACCGGCCCTTGTGAATCCCTGTCCACTTCATCTTTGTAGAAGAACATAGAGAGCCATAAGATGCTCCCTTACCTAAGGGCAAATAGGGCTAGTTTATGAGCTGACCAGAACAAAAAGGAAAGGGAAGCTGAACGAAAGAGAGGAGTTTCCGCTGCTGAAACCTCTGAAGATATGTCATCTCTATAGTCTACTGCCTAACAGTCCTTTATGATCTGATTAAGCGCCTATATAAAGGAAGAAGGAAGGAGGCGGACTTCCCCTTATGCCATGAAAGAATCTTTCTTTACGGGGAGCGGTGAAAGGGTAGCAGTAGGGGGTTCAGCCTACGATCTCTTTCTCCTCTCCTCTTCCTGATTACTAGTTCGGGAAGGGCGCCCCACTCACTTGAGAATTGAAGAGCTTCTAGACCCACCTTTCAGCTCTAAGGTACTGTCTTTAAGGGTTACCGGAACCTCCCTATGTGGATGCTTACCCTGGTTTTTAGCCCATTTCTTAGCCGGCTCTTTCAATACTAGTCGCGGGACCGATCGCTCCTAGGGCGTCTACCCTTGCACTGGTCGAATGGGGAAGAGCTTCTCCCACTTCACCAACGGGTAATACGCTTCATGCTTTATACGGCACCCTCTCTTCTAACTATTTGGCTTGGCTCACCCACCGATCAGGTTCTTTCGTTACCGCGTCTGCCAAATACAAGAACACCATTTCCTGCTTTTTTGTGAACAGGATTTGCTATTTCGTGGTACGATTCCAATTCTTTATCAGATCTCATGGAAAAGACCAATTCAAAATCCAGCGTATTCCTTTCATAGGCCGGGGATAACGGGTATACCAGGCAAGGCGTTCTAGTTCGAGCGAAAGGTGCGAACCTTTCCAAAAGAGAAAGATGCTGCTTCTACGAGTGATCCCTGGTTGCGCGAAGGACCTCCTTTCTTCTTCTCTTGTGCCCTTCTTCCACATCCCGGTCCAAGCTCTATCCTCAATCGGCGTAGCCTCGCATTCGCTACGTAGGAAAGCACGGATTCGATGAATGCAAGTCCAGATATTAAGAAGGGCGTCGATCCGGCAATTGAGGTGGAAAAGGATAAAGCATGGACGAACTTATGCGACGCTCTGGAGAGGTATAACACCTTAGACGAGGGAAAGGAAGACTCCCTGCCCTCTCCCGCGGGGGAATGCATGTGGGGCAAAGATTCTCACATACCTATTGGGACTGATCTTCAGGCAAAAAGGGCTTGCTAGCTTTTGGCCATAGGCGGAGAGGAAAAACCAATATCTTTGGCAGCTTCCCCTTCGTAAAATGAGGATGCTAACCTTTCCATCTAGGTAGACAGGAACTCTGAACCCACAGAGCGGTATTCTCTATCGCCCTAGGTAAGGCTCAGCAGCCTTACTGGAAGATAGAAGAGCAAGCCTATCATCATCGATGTAGATTTCTTTTTGCACTCGCTTAGTCCAAGCCATCGAATGAGCCCTTTCTTCCCTTCTATAGCTGGATGCAATCTCCTTCGACTAGAGCTTTTGGTCCCACCCTACCAAAACTCTCGATATCGAAAAGAAAAGATAGGGATTCCGGCGACTTCTCCAACTGACTCACTAAGCTACTAATCTGCTTTGTCAAATGGGATGCCCCGAAGAGCTGAACTCGGACTTCTTTTAGAGTTATTCCGCTAGGATGGCTTTCGGGCTGAGATTCTACTTGATGCAGCTTGAACCTTCAATCTGGAATAAAAAGACTACGCTCGCTACCCTAACATCTCACTTTAGAAGTTGATCGCACATTAGATTCCGCTAAGTAAATGGGGTCTCTCCCTGCTAATTCTTATGAACTAATTCCTAGTCTTCGATTAATGTATCTGAGCAAGCTCGTAAACCCGCTCTCAATAAAGGGGCGACAGAGTCCTACCGAGCACAGTCGGTAACCTCAGCTAAGTCAGATAGAAGAGTCCCTTGTGAAGGACTCCTAGTTCCAGTCAGAGTCGGAATGCCCTATAGATGAAGGAAGGGTATCGAGATCCAGTTCAAGCTAAGTGGTGACGGGAAGCAAGAAAGATGGAGAAGTTGCGCGAGAAGCATGGGGTCGAAGAGCAAATCCGGATGCGGAGATGCCAAGTGAACCATCGGAAGAAATGGGATTCTTCCAAAGCCTTCACGCGAACTGCTCAAAACAACGAAAGAAAGGCTCAAGAGTGAGCTTTCTTCACTAGCGGCACTTGACGCTATAGAGGTAGGAGTTCAAAGCGGAAGTAGTAAGGGAGATAGTAAAATTTGAACGAATTTGGTTGTGGACCTAAAAACGAGAAAGGAGCTGCCGCAGTTCCAGATGATAATATAAAAGGCTCTCGATCACTACTCTAAGAATCTAATCTAGATCTCGACCGAAACAACCAGTTCCAGCAGCTGCGGTGATGGTTACAGCGGTTCGGCTACTTCACTGCTTGAGTGAGGAGCGGTAATCACTGTTTACCGGGAAGAGAAGGAAGAAAAAGCAGCTGTCAGAAGCGGTTAGCGGTAGTCGATCAAAATGATGCGTTAAGTTGTGCGAAGGACAATTGCATTGCCTCGAAATATTACTTTATGAACAGGGATGCTGCACACACAGCACAGGCTTTGGACTGTAGATCGTTCTGTCTCATATGGTCTTTCTTCCCTTGGCTATTACCAATCACTGGGCCTATTGCACAGGCCTTGGTTCGCGTAATCAAAGCTCGCTTCGCCTTATTAAATTAAAGGGTTCCATGCCCCGTCCGGCTACTATACTGATAGTTGGTTCGGGTTGTGCCTATGCCACTCCCTTTTGGACCCTTGCCTCTCTTTAAGCATCAAAATAGGAGATCTTTGGGTCTCGGCTATCACTTGACTTTCCTTAGTTTCAAAGGATTGAAGAAGCTGACTCTCACAGCGGTTAGTGATTCAATCACACCGGATAGGAGAATTTAATTCTAAGAGCGTCAAGGCTTAGAGCTTCTTCTCAAGCTGCCTATTTTGTGCGTGGGTTAACTATTGATTCAATTGCGCAAAGAAGCCTAGTTGTCCTAAGAGCGGATTCGGGAACTGCTTCAATTACAAGAGTAAGCGCTCCTCTTCCTAGCTTGAACATGGCGAATGCTTTACTGGATTTGATGTCTTCAACAGCTTGTTATGACCCTGAATGGGAATGGCCTCAGAACTCAAAGATCAAAGATGTTCTTCAGAACGAAGAATTGGTCTTTTTTTCTAAGGAAGCTGCCCGGTCTCCTCAATCACTAAGCGAGCGAAGGTCGGGTTTCGTCGGTAACTTTCTAAAAAAAGAAGGATATGGCAAGGAGTCTGGCCATCAGAACGTCAGGCAAGCATCAGTCCCTTGGTTGATGAGTCGTAGCGGAGCCATGTGCCAAAGAAGCCTAAAGAGCATGCGAAAAAGGCCATAGAGATTCAATATACATAGTCTGGTCTTTGGACATCTTTAAAGGCGTTGATCTAATCGTCGATGGCTAGGCTATACCGATTCGAAAGCACTAAGCAAAGACCTTAGGAAGGAGGGGACCAGGTCAAGCACTTGTTGAACCAGTTGATGAAAACCGAATCCCCTTACTCAATACAAGAGGGTGATTCTCAATTCTAGCTTCAAAGATCCGATGGTTGGTTCCATCAATCGAGGAATTGAACCTAATTGATTCATTATCACTATTACTAAAAGAAAAGAAGAAAGTCAAGGCAATGAAAGGTTCCATCTCTTTCATCATATGAACCACGTAATGATTTGCATACGGATCCAAATCCAGAGGCACCTTTTCTATAGCATTAAAAAACTGGAACCCGGTTAGATGCAATCCTGCATTGTCATCCTTCACCTCTAATACAGCTGTCTCCCTATCAGCATCTCCATGGATAGTAAGAATTCCCCCATCTCTTGGCATCTTGATCATTTGGTGTAACAAAGAAGGAAAAGCACCCAAAGACCATGTAACCATGGCCTACCCAGTAACAGATTCAAAGAAGCAGGGATATCTAGCACATGGAATTCAACATTCGCAACCACTGGCCCAACTTTTGCTTAGACAGTCAAAACTCCCGCCACTTCCCTCTTAGTGTTGTCGTATGCCCTCACAATCTGAGTAGATGGAGTCAGATTTTGAGAGCTCAACCCTAGACGCTTTGCCACCCTCAAAGGACACACATTAATGGCGGATCCATTATCGTACCATCGGAATCCTGATCCTTTTACATTCAACAGTAACATACAGTGCCTTTGTGTGGTTTTTCCCCTCGGTCATCACAGTGAATGTGATAGCACTGCGATTAGTGGTAGAGAGCAAAGCAATTACTTTCTCAGGAGACGCATCGATTGGAACCTCAATCTCACGGAGTACCTTTAACATTGCCCGTCGATGTTTATGCGAGGCCACTAAGAACCCCCATATTGAGATATTTGTCTGGGTGCAGCTTAATCGTCCTCCTCTTCAATCTTCTTTCCATTATCTTTTGCAAGCTCTCTCTCCCTAGCAGGGTGGGAAGCCTCCAAGTGCGGGGGCTTGAAATGTCTACCTGCCCTTGTCGTTATTAAAGTAAGCGCTGCAAAGTAAGTAGTACTAGGTGACTTGACCTTCTCGAATGGTCTTTTTTTTCCCACGCCCACGACAAAAGAAGGGCGAATAAAGCCTTTTTCAACTAGTTCAAATAGCCCTAGCTAGATGACAACCCAATGGAAGCCCACATTCCCACTCTTCTTTCATTATTGCTCTACATCGCGATAGACCAATCAATAGAGAATGAAGATAAGGCGAGAATTTTTTATCGATTCCGCGCATCTCTTTAATAATCGTGTTCCATTCTATACTAAGATTGGTCTCAGTGACAATTTGGAGTTTAGCTTGTTCTCCGAAGGTAGGTGAATGAAGACGCATACCAAAGCACCCAGAATAGAGAAGTTAGGACAGTTAACATCAAGCCATGGGCGTAGCGTGATGCCAATGAAGACAAGCCCAATAATGCAGCTAAGTGCCTACAGTATTTAAGTAAAGAATCTATTTCTTATACGTATTTCGATAGAATCAGTCCTCTTCCACGCTTGGGAAAGAGATCAAATGAGAAGGGCATGAAGTAGGCATTCGCATGGCATTGAACTAAATCCGCTGCTATTGATCTACAACCGCTCTTTTCAACATCTGCTGTGCAATATCCACGACTTAGGAGTTCTTGGAGCTAAGGCTTCGCAGCTTGAGAGAAGGCCTTTTATCAGTTATCGGTCTCGTATCGAGTTCGCCCTATAGTTTGAGTTAAGGCGTTCCTGTTTTTCTTCTCAGTCGAATCAGAATCTGAGACTGGCTTTGTTGCATCCATCCCGTCAACGCCTTTCAGAAGTATCAATACCGTCACATGAATCGTAAATGCATGAATGTGATGGACCAGCGGTTCCTAATGGAATAGGTAACAAAGCTACTTTGCCGCCCACTGCTATTAAATCACCATCCCCCCAAAACTGGTGCTTGCTGTTGCACCAGGAGCCGTTGCACCAGGCGCCAAAGCATGGGTGTTTTGT